>SKCR01035416.1:0-140000 GCA_019454045.1 Zanthoxylum bungeanum | reverse complement strand
TTCTTTTTGTATATTATATGGATGATCCGATCCGCAAGGACCATGATTGGGAATTGTTTGATCGTCTTTCTCCGAGTAAGAGGCGAAACATAATCAACTTGAATTCGGGACATCTATTCGAAATCTTAGTGAAAGACTGGATTTGTTATCTCATGTTTGCTTTTCGTGAAAAAATACCAATTGAAGTGGAGGGTTTCTTCAAACAACAAGGAGCTGGGTCAATTATTCAATCAAATGATATTGAGCGTTTTTCCCATCTCTTCTTGAGAAACAAGTGGGCTATTTCTTTGCAAAATTGTGCTCAATTTCATATGTGGCAATTCCGCCAAGATCTCTTCGTTAGTTGGGGGAAGAATCCGCACGAATCGGATTTTTTGAGGAACATATCGAGAGAGAATTGGATTTGGTTAGACAATGTGTGGTTGGTAAACAAGGATCGATTTTTTAGCAAGGTACGGAATGTATCGTCAAATATTCAATATGATTCCACAAGATCTAGTTTCGTTCAAGTAACGGATTCTAGCCAATTGAAAGGATCTTCTGATCAATCCAGAGATCATTTTGATTCCATTAGTAATGAGGATTCGGAATATCACACATTGATCAATCAAAGAGAGATTCAACAACTAAAAGAAAGATCGATTCTTTGGTATCCTTCCTTTCTTCAAACGGAACGATGAGAGATAGAATCAGACCGATTCCCTAAATGTCTTTCTGGATATTCCTCAATGTCCCGGCTATTCACGGAACGTGAATGGCAGATGAATAAGCATCTGCTTCCGGAAGAAATCGAAGAATTTCTTGGGAATCCTGCAAGATCCATTCATTCTTTTTTCTCTAACAGATGGTCAGAACTTCATCTGGGTTCGAATCCTACTGAGAGGTCCACTAGAGATCAGAAATTGTTGAAGAAAGAAGAGGATGTTTCTTTTGTCCCTTCCAGGCGATCGGAAAATAAAGAAATAGTTAATATATTCAAGATAATTACGTATTTACAAAATACCATCTCAATTCATCCTATTTCATCAGATACGGGATGTGATATGGTTCCGAATGATGAACTGGATATGGACAGTTCCAATAAGATTTCATTCTTAAACAAAAATCCATTTTTTGATTTATTTCATCTATTCCATGACCGGAACAGGGGGGATACACGTTACACCACAATTTTGAATCAGAAGAGAGATTTCAAGAAATGGCAGATCTATTCACTCTATCAATAACCGAGCCGGATCTGGTGTATCATAAGGGATTTGCCTTTTCTATTTTTTCCTACGGATTGGATCAAAAACAATTATTGAATGAGGTATTCAACTCCAGGAATGAATCGAAAAAGAAATCTTTATTGGTTCTACCTCCTATTTTTTATGAAGAGAATGAATCTTTTTATCGAAGGATCAGAAAAAAATGGGTCCGGATCTCCTGCGGGAATGATTTGGAAGATCCAAAACCAAAAAGAGTGGTTTTTGCTAGCAACAACATAATGGAGGCAGTCAATCAATCTAGATTGATCCGAAATAGGATTCAAATCCAATATAGCACCTATGGGTACATAAGAAATTTATTGAATCGATTCTTTTTAATGAATATATCCGATCGCAACTTCGAATATGGAATTCACATGGATCAAATAGGAAATGATACTCTGAATCATAGAACTATAATGAAATATACGATCAACCAACATTTATCGAATTTGAAAAAGAGTCAGAAGAAATGGTTCGCTCCTCTTATTTTGATTTCTCGAACCGAGAGATTCATGAATCGGGATCCTAATGCATATAGATACAAATGGTCCAATGGGAGCAAGAATTTCCAGGAGCATTTGAAACATTTCGTTTCTAAGTAGAAGAGCCATAATACTTCCAAAAATCAAAATTCTTGATCAATGGAGGAAGAATATCACCATTTTTGTTCAATAAGATACCAAAGTGGATGATTGACTCATTCCATACTAGAAATAATCGCAAGAAATCTTTTGATAACACGGATTCCTATTTCTCAACGATATCCCACGATCAAGACAATTGACTGAATCCTGTGAAACCATTTCATAGAAGTTCATTGATATCTTCTTTTTATAAAGCAAATCGACTTCGATTCTTGAATAATCCACATCGCTTCCGCTTCTATTGTAACAAAAGATTCACTTTTGATGTGGAAAAGGTCCGTATCAATAATTATGATTTTACGTATGGACAATTCCTCAATATCTTGTTCATTCGCAACAAAATATTTTCTTTGTGCGGCGGTAAAAAAAAGCATGCTTTTTTGGAGAGAGATACTATTTCACCAATCGAGTCACAGGTATCTAACATATTGATACTTAACGATTTTCCACAAAGCGGTGACGAAAGGTATAACTTGTACAAATTTTTCCCTTTTCCAATTCGATCCGATCTATTAGTTCGTAGAGCTATTTACTCGATCGCATCCATTCTGGAACACCTCTAACAGAGGGACAAATATTCATGGAGTGTATATGATGCATGTAAATTTTTGGGTTGATTGGATTTGATCTTCGCATGTTTTGAACAAAAATGGACCAAAATACAATAAACCAAAAATGTATGGTGCTTTCGGCAATTAGCAAAAAATTTGGGGATTTGTTGCAAATCTGATTTTTATGTATTGGATATGTTGAAAATCATTTTAGAAGTGATTTAGAATCATCCAAAATTATATTTGACAATTTTTGGACTAAAATGTTCAATTTATAAAGTTATGGGGCAATTCGGTAATTACCAAGAAATTTGATCACTTGTGTAATTTTTCAGAATTTATTAATGGGATAATTAAATAAATAAGTTTATTTAATTGATGAGAGAAAAATTTTGAAATCGGAAAATTTTGATTTTCCACTATTCTGCTGCGTTACCGGATTTCCGTCATAAAACCCCATCAATTATGTCCCCGACGTATGTGTCGAGACTTACCATTATACATTGTATTTTGGGCTCTCCCAATAACCGATTGGCTATCACAATGTACGCTTATCACAGGCACCGGTTTGGGCCAACTTGGAATATCCTCCAGGAAGTTTCGAAGTCATTTCGCTTCTTTCGTTGTTTTGTCTAATGCTATGAATTCTGATTCCATAGTAGACCGGGAAATAAATGTTTGCCTCGAGGATTTCCCTGACCGGCTGCACTACCAAGTGTGAAAATAAATCCACTCATAGATTTGGAATCCACTGTATCAGATATCCAGTTAGCATCGTTGGATCCCTTTAGAACAGCAGGATATCTCCCATAATGCAACCCATATTTTGAAGTTTCTCTCAGATACCTCAAAACTCTTACTATGACTTTCCAGTGGTTATGTCCTGGATTGCTTGTATATCTGCTAAGCCTGTTCACAGCTTGAGCGATATCAGGTCGTGTGCAATTCGTGAGATACATCAGACTTCCGATGATCATTGAATACTATAATTACGATACGCTTGAGCCAGTATTCTTTGATAGATGAAGAATTAGGTTAGCTACTCCCAAATCTTTCATATCAAATTTTTTGGATAACACTTTCTTGGTAGACTGAATCATTTCATGATTACTACCAATTATCAGCATATCGTCTACGTGGAGACACACAATGACATATCCTTTTTGAGTTAATTTAGTGTACACACACTTATTACACTCAATGGTTTTAAACCCACTTGACAACATCTTTTTGTCAAATTTCTCATGCCATTGTACTGGTGCTTGTTTTAATCCGTACAAGGATTTGAATTTTGCATACCTTATGTTCTTGTCCAGGAACATTAAACCCTTCTGGTTGTTCCTTGTAAATCTCTTCATCCAATTCACCATTCAAGAATGCCGTCTTTACATCCATTTGATGTATTTCAAGACCAAATATAGCTATTATGGCATGAGCATTCTTATCGACGTGATACGAGTCACTGGTGAATAGGTATCAAAGTAATCAAGGATTTCTTTTTGTCTATAACCGTTTATGAACAGCCTTGCCTTGTACTTATCTATTGATACATCCAGTTTCATCTTCCATTTGAATATCCATTTGTAGCTCAGTGGCTTACAACCTGGAGGAAGATCAACCAACTCCCAAGTATGGTTTTGAAGGATTAAATCAATCTCAATGTTGATAGCCTCTTTCCACAAGGTGCCTTGTCGAAGACATTGCTTCCTTATAGCTTTGAGTCTCATATTCTAACAAGTATGTCAGAAAATTGGGTCCAAATGACTTAGACGTTCTAGCTCTTTTGCTACGTTTAGGTTCATTTACCTCAACATTTCCATGTTGATCTGACTCTTGGTCAACCTGATCACTGTTTTTGACAGTATCAATAGATCTTTTAAGAGACTCTCTTCTTTGTCTTTCCTTACAAGGAAATGTCTCTTCAAAAAATCTCGCATTCCTTGACTCAATTATCATATTCGAATTGATGTCAGAGATCTCAGACTTGTGTACCAAGAATTGATACGTACTACTGTTGCGAGCATATCCGATGATTATACAATCAACAGTTTTGGGTCCTATTCTAACTTTCTTAGGTTTAGGAACCATTACTTTGGCAATACACCCCCACACTTTCAGATATAAGTAGGAAGGTACAAAACATTTCCACAACTCATATGGTGTCTTGTCCAATCGCCTGTGAGTTAGCTTGTTCAGAACGTAGTTGGCAGAAAGCAAGGCTTCCCCACAAGTTCTGGGGTAAACCAGAGCTTGTCAACATGGCATTTATCATTTCCTTCAATGTTTGGTTTTTGCGCTCATCAATCCCGTTTTGTTGAGGCGAATAAGGAGTAGTAGTTTGGTGAATAATTCCATGATTGGTATAATATTCACCAAATGGTGACACATATTCACCACCTCTATCACTCCTGATTCTTTTGATTTTCTTGCCAAGTTGATTCTCAACTTTTGGATGATGGTGGCAACTTGAAATGTCTCACATAGTTTCATTCCTTCATCCAGTATTTCATGACCGATAAATTGCAGTTCACCCAACTGAGACATCACTATCCTTGAATATACCATCTTGTAGTCCAGGACCTACCCACGATAAATTCTTTTGACCGACATCCTCTATTTTGTATTTCTTCTTGAGACATTCCCATAGAATCTTCGCAGAAGTCATGTCTTGGTACACATTGTACAGGGTATTGTCAAGTCCACCCAAAAGATAGTTCTTGCAGAAGAAGTCGCCAGACAACCATGTCTCTTCTCGCAGTTGCTTGGCTGTTTCCGATTCACCCTCCACAGGATCCGGAGGATCTTTGAGGTACTTAGCCAACTGTATAGTTGTAAGGTATAACAATATTTTACTATGCCACTATTTAAAGTTTGCCCCACCAAACTTTTCCGATTTTTCTCCATGAGAGACCGGTACTGTGATGTTTCCGCTAGCCATGTGTAACTGGAAAAAATCAACATGGGTCAATAAGTCTACAAAATATAAATTGTACAACGATCAATAAATGATCTTGTTCAAATGATATACCAAGTATCCACTCGTTGTTCTATTGGACAATAGTACCAATAAACACGAGTCCTTGAATTTCCAACTATGGTTTCTTATGATAAGTAAATAACTGAATATTCCCAGATGAAGAGGGGGGTCCGGAGTAACCACTTAAATCCCTGACCACTTAGGCTATTATCACATTTTTGACAAAATATCCTTTAAATACTTCCTCAATAGAATGCATGTAAGTAAGCTTGAAATGGTTTCAAAAGCTTACTTTTGATTCTTTGGAAATCAAGTTGCCATTCTAGAGTTGTTGAGCCACTCCTTGGTGACCTAGAATTGTTCTAGAGTTATTTCAAAGTGGTGAGACTTGTTTGGTGTTGTAAAGAATGAATTAAAGTGTTGGATTTTAAAGATTTGGTAAAATTGCTCAATTTGATGAAATTGAAAAATTAGAGTTCTTAACCCACTCCAAATTTGGGGATTTTCATATATGTGATGTATTATGTAGTGTATATGATGCATGTAAATATTTGGGTTGATTGGATTTGATCTTCGCATGTTTTGAACAAAAAGGGACCAAAATACAATAAACCAAAAATGTATGGTGCTCTCGGCAATTAACAAAAAATTTGGGGATTTGTTGCAAATCTGATTTTTATGTATTGGATATGTTGAAAATCATTTTAGAAGTGATTTAGAATCATCCAAAATTATATTTGACAATTTTTGGACTAAAATATTCAATTTATAAAGTTATGGGGCAATTCGGTAATTACTAAGAAATTTGATCTCTTTTGTAAATTTTCAGAATTTATTAATCGGATAATTAAATAAATAAGTTTATTTAATTGATCAGAGAAAAATTTTGAAATCGGAAAATTTTGATTTTCCACTATTCTGCTGCGTTACCGGATTTCCGCCATAAAACCCCATCAATTATGTCCCCGACGTATGTGTCGAGACTTACCATTATACATTGTATTTTGGGCTCTCCCAATAACCGATTGGCTATCACAATGTACGCTTATCACTGGCACCGGTTTGGGCCAACTTGGAATATCCTCCAGGAAGTTTCGAAGTCATTTCGCTTCTTTCGTTGTTTTGTCTAATGCTATGAATTCTGATTCCATAGTAGACCGGGAAATAAATGTTTGCCTCGAGGATTTCCCTGACCGGCTGCACTACCAAGTGTGAAAATAAATCCACTCATAGATTTGGAATCCACTGTATCAGATATCCAGTTAGCATCGTTGGATCCCTTTAGAACAGCAGGAATCTCCCATAATGCAACCCATATTTTGAAGTTTCTCTCAGATACTTAAAACTCTTACTATGACTTTCCAGTGGTTATGTCCTGGATTGCTTGTATATCTGCTAAGCTTGTTCACAGCTTGAGCGATATCAGTTCGTGTGCAATTCGTGAGATACATCGGACTTCCGATGATCCTTGAATACTATAATTGCGATACGCTTGAGCCAGTATTCTTTGATAGATGAAGAATTAGGTTAGCTACTCCCAAATCTTTCATATCAAATTTTTTGGATAACACTTTCTTGGTAGACTGAATCATTTCATGATTACTACCAATTATCAGCATATCGTCTACGTAGAGACACACAATGACATATCCTTTTTGAGTTAATTTAGTGTACACACACTTATCACACTCAATGGTTTTTAAACCCACTTGACAACATCTTTTTGTCAAATTTCTCAAGCCATTGTACTGGTGCTTGTTTTAATCCGTACAAGGATTTGAATTTTGCACACCTTCTGTTCTTGTCCAGGAACATTAAACCCTTCTGGTTGTTCCTTGTAAATCTCTTCATCCAATTCACCATTCAAGAATGTCGTCTTTACATCCATTTGATGTATTTCAAGACCAAATATAGCTGTTATGGCATGAGCATTCTTATCGACGTGATACGAGTCACTGGTGAATAGGTATCAAAGTAATCAAGGCCTTTTTTTTGTCTATAACCGTTTATGACAAGCCTTGCCTTGTACTTATCTATTGATACATTCGGTTTCATCTTCCGTTTGAATATCCATTTGTAGCTCAGTGGCTTACAACCTGGAGGAAGATCAACCAACTCCCAAGTATGGTTTTGAAGGATTAAATCAATCTCAATGTTGATAGCCTCTTTCCACAAGGTGCCTTTGTCGAAGACATTGCTTCCTTAAAGCTTGAGGCTCATATTCTAACTAGTATGTCAGAAAATCGGGTCCAAATGACTTAGACGTTCTAGCTCTTTTGCTATATTTAGGTTCATTTACCTCAACATTTCCATGTTGATCTGACTCTTGGTCAACGTGATTATTGTCTTTGACAGTATCAATAGTTCTTTTGAGAGACTCTCTTCTTGTCTTTCCTTACAAGGAAATGTCTCTTCAAAAAATGTCGCATTCCTTTACTCAATTATCATATTCAAATTGATGTTAGAGATTTCAGACTTGTGTACAAATAATCGATACGTACTACTGTTGCGAGCATATCCGATGATTATAAAATCAACAGTTTTTGGTCCTATTCTAACCTTCTTAGGTTTAGGAACCATTACTTTGGCAAGACACCCCCACACTTTCAGATATTTGTAGGAAGGTACATAACATTTCCACAACTCATATGGTGTCTTGTCCAATCGTCTGTGAGTTAGCTTGTTCAGAACATTGTTGGCGGAAAGCAAGGCTTCCCCCAAAAGTTCTGGGGTAAACCAGAGCTTGTTAACATGGCGTTTATCATTTCCTTCAACGTTCGGTTTTTGCGCTCAGGAATCCTGTTTTGTTGAGGCGAATAAGGAGCAGTAGTTTCGTGAATAATTCCATGATTATTCACCAATGGTGACATCTATTCACCACCTCTATCACTCATGATTCTTTTGATTTTCTTGCCAAAGTGATTCTCAACTTCGTTCTTATAGTGTATAAAGCTCTCAATAGCTTCATCTTTGCTCCTCAGCAAATACACATAACAGAATTTTATGCTATCATCGATAAAAGTGACAAAGTACTTTTTACCGCCTATTGTTTGCAAAATATTCATATCACACACATCAGTGTGTACAAGTTCCAATGGTTCAGAACTTCATTCGATGAAATGATGCTATATAAATTTTTATTTCAACACATGCCTCACACTTATGTTGGCTATCAATTGCAAATTTAGGCATAAGATCCATGTTAATTAATTTACACATCGTATCATAATTAAGATGTCCTAACCTATCATGCCATACATTTTGTGAGTCAATAATATAAGCAGACGTTGTAGCTTTATTACTACTAGCACTGTGTTGATTGACAGTCATTATATTTAATTTGAAAAGGCCCTCAGTGAGGTATCATTTTCCTACATAGACATCATTTTTTGTCAATACAAACTTGTCAGAAACAAATACAAGCTTAAAACCATTCTTGCTAAGGAGAGAACCTGTGACCAAGCTCTTCCGAATATCAGGAATATGCAAAACATTATTTAATGTAAGCTCTATTTCGGATGTCATCTTCAGATCCACTGTACCTTGTCCAACCACTCTAGAGGTAGATGAGTTTCCCATAGTCAGATGATGGCCACCATCGACCTTCTGATACGAGGAAAACATCTTGCTATCAAAACAGATATGACGAGTAGCCCCAATGTCTACCCACCATTCTCTCGGATTCCCAACCAAGTTGGCTTAAGTTACCACTGCTGAGAGGTTCATCTCTGAGATCTCATCAGTTAACTACTCATCTTCAGCGACATGGGCATTATTTTTCTTTTTCTTGCCCTTTTCCTGAGACTTCTTGTTTCTGTAGTTCTTTGCAATATGACCGCTTTTTCCACAGTTGAAGCACTTCCCCTTAAACTTCTTTTTTGCTTGGGAAGAATCAGCTCCACTGTACTTTCTCTTTTTGCTACCTTTTACATCCTCGACGATGTTGGCCTCAGACTCCATAGTCTTGTAGCTGGCCTTTTCAGACTTTCTATTGTCCTCTTCGATCCTCAATCAAACTCCAAGGTCTTCAAGGCTCATCTGCTTCTTTTTGTGTTTCAGATAGCTCCTGAAGTCCTTCCATGATGGAGGCAACTTTTCGATAATGGTGGCAAATTGAAATGACTCACATAGTTTCATTTCTTCATCCAGTATTTCATGAATGATCAATTGCAGTTCACCCAACTGAGACATCGTTGTTCTTGAATCTACCATCTTGTAGTCCAGGAACCTACCCATGATAAATTTCTTTTGACCGGCATCCTCTATTTTGTATTTCTTCTCTAGAGATTCCCATAGAATTTTCGCAGAAGTCATGCCTTGGTACACATTGTACATGGTATTGTCAAGTCCACCCAAAATATAGTTCTTGCACAAGAAGTTGCCAGATAACCATGTCTCTTCTCATAGTTGCTTGGCTCTTTCTGATTCACCCTCCACAGGATCTGGAGGATCTTTGAGGTACTTAGCCAACTGCAGAGTTGTCAGGTCTAACAACATTTTGCTATGCCCTTATCCAAAAAAAAAAAAAACATTTTGCTATGCCACTATTTAAAGTTTGCCCCACCAAACTTTTCCGATTTTTCTCCATGTGAGACCGGTACTGTGATGTTTCCGCTAGCCATGTGTAACTGGAAAAATCAACAGGGGTCAATAAGTCTACAAAAGACAAATTGTACAATGATCAATAAATGATCTTGTTCAAATGATATACCAAGTATCCACTCGTTGTTCTATTGGACAATAGTACCAATAAACACGAGTCCTTGAATTTCCGACTAAGGTTTCTTATGATAAGTAAATAAAGGAATATTTCCAGATGATGAGGGGGGTCCGAGAGTAACCACTTAAATCTCTTACCACTTAGGCTCTTATCGACTTTTGATAGAATATACTTTAAATACTTCCTCAATAGAATGCATGTAAGTAAGCTTGAAATGGTTTCAAAGGCTTACTTTTGATTCTTTGGAAATCAAGTTGCCATTCTAGAGTTGTTGAGCCAATCCTTGGTCACCTAGAATTGTTCTAGAGTTATTTCAAAGTGGTGAGGCTTGTTGGTGTTTTAAAGAATGAATTGAAGTGTTGGATTTTAAGATTTGGTAAAATTTCTCAATTTGATGAAATTGAAAAATTAGAGTTCTTAACGCACTCCAAATTTGGGTCTTTCATATATGTGATGTATTATGGACTGTATATGATGCATGTAAATTTTTGGGTTGATTGGATTTGATCTTGGTATGTTTTGAACAAAAAGGGACAAAAATACAATAAACCAAAAATGTAGGGTGCTCTCGGGAATCAGCAAAAATTTGGGGATTTGTTGCAAATCTGATTTTGATGTATTGGATATGTTGAAAATCATTTTAGAAGTGATTTAGAATCATCCAAAATTATATTTGACAATTATTGGACTAAAATGATCAATTTATAAAGTTATGGGGCAATTCGGTAATTACCAAGAAATTTGATCTATTGTGTAATATTTCAGAATTTATTAACTGGATAATTAAATAAATAAGTTTTTTGATCCGAGAAAAATTTTGAAATCGGAAAATTTTGATTTTTCACTATTTTGCTGCGTTACCGGATTTCCGCCATAAAACTCCATCAATTATGTCTCTGACGTATGTGTCGAGACTTACCATTATACATTGTATTTTGTGCTCTCCCAATAGCCGATTGGATATCACAATGTATGCTTATCACTGGCACCGGTTTGGGCCAACTTGGAATATCCTCAAGGAAGTTTCGATGCCATTTCGCTTCTTCCGCTGTTTTGTCTAATGCTATGAATTCTGATTCCATAGTAGAAGGGGCAATACATGTTTGCCTCGAGGATTTCCATGACACGGCTGCACTACCAAGTGTGAAAAGAAATCCACTCATATATTTGGAATCCACTGTATCAGATATCCGGTTAGTATCGATGTATCCCTCTAGAACAACAAGATATCTCCCATAATGCAACCCATATTTTCAGTTTCTCTCAGATACCTCAAAACTCTTACTATGGCTTTCCAGTGGTTATGTTCTGGATTGCTTGTATATCTGCTAAACTTGTTCACAACTTGAGCGATATCAGGTCGTGTGCGATTCGTGAGATACATCAGACTTCCGATGATCCTCGAATACTCTAATTGTGATATGCTTGAGCCAGTATTCTTTGATAGATGAAGAATTAGGTTAGCTACTCCCAAATCTTTCATATCAAATTTGTTGGATAACACTTTCTTCGTAGACTAAATCATTTCATGATTACTACTAATTATCAGCATATCGTCTACGTAGAGACACACAATGACATATCCTTTTTTAGTTAATTTAGTGTACACACACTTATCACACTCATTGGTTTTAAACCCACTTGAAAACATCTTTTTGTCAAATTTCTCATGCCATTGTACATGTGCTTGTTTTAATCCGTACAAAGATTTTAAGTTTGCACACCTTTTGTTCTTGTCCAGGAACATTAAACCCTTCTGGTTGTTCCATGTAAATCTCTTCATCCAATTCACAATTCAAGAATGTCGTCTTTACATCCATTTAATGTATTTCAAGACCAAATATAGCTGTTATGGCTATGAGCATTCTTATCGACGTTATACGAGTCACTGATGAATAAGTATCAAAGTAATCAAGGCCTTATTTTTGTCTATAACCTTTTATGACAAGCCTTGCCTTGTACTTATCTATTGATTCATCCAGTTTCAACTTCCGTTTGAATATCTATTTGTATCCCAGTGGCTTACAATCTGGAGGAAGATCAACCAACTCCTAAGTATGGTTTTGAAGGATTGAATCAATCTCACTGTTGATAGCCTCTTTCCACAAAGGTGCCTTTGTCGAAGACATTGCTTCCTTATAGCTTTGAGGCTTATTTTCTAACAAGTATGTCAGAAAATCGGGTCCAAATGACAAAGACGTTCTAGCTCTTTTGCTATATTTAGGTTCGTTTACCTCAACATTTCAATGTTGATCTGACTCTTGGTCAACCTGATCAATGTCTTTGACAGTATCAATAGTTCTTTTGAGAGACTCTCTTCTTTGTCTTTCCTTACAAGGAAATGTCTCTTCAAAAAATGTCGCATTCCTTGACTCAATTATCATATTCGAATTGATGTCAGGGATCTCAGACTTGTGTACCAAGAATCGATACGTACTACTGTTGCGAGCATATTCGATGATTATACAATCAACAGTTTTAGGTCATATTCTAACCTTCTTAGGTTTAGGAACCATTAATTTGGCAAGACATCCCCACACTTTCATATATTTGTAGGAAGGTACATAACATTTCCCCAACTCATATGGTGTCTTGTCCAATCGCCTGTGAGTTAGCTTGTTCAGAACGTAGTTGGCGGAAAGCAAGGCTTCCCCCACAAGTTCTGGGGTAAACCAGAGCTTGTCAACATGTCGTTTATCATTTCCTTCAACGTTCGGTTTTTACGCTCAGCAATCCCATTTTGTTGAGGCGAATAAGGAGCAATAGTTTCGTAAATAATTCCATGATTTGAACAATAGTCACCAAATGGTGACACATATTCACCATCTCTATCACTCCTAATTCTTTTGATTTTCTTGCCAAGTTGATTCTCAACTTTGTTCTTATAGTGTATAAAGCTCTCAATAGCTTCATTTTTGCTCCTCAGCAAATACACATAACAGAATTTTATGCTATCATCGATAAAAGTGACAAAGTACTTTTTATCGCCTATTGTTTGCAAAATATTCATATCTCACACATCAGTGTGTACAAGTTCCAATGGTTCAGAACTTCATTCGATGAAATGATGCTATTTATATTTTTGTTTCAACACATGCCTCACAAAAGTTGGCTATCAATTGCAAATTTAGGCATAAGATCCATGTTAATTAATTTACACATCGTATCATAATTAACATGTCCTAGCCTCCCATGCCATACATTTTTGACTCAATAATATAAGCAGACGTTGTAGCTTTATTATTACTAGCACTTTGTTGATTGACAGTCATTACATTGAATTTGAAAATGCCCTCAGTGAGGTATCATTTTCCTACATAGACATCATTTTTTGTCAATACAAACTTGTCAGAAACAAATACAAGCTTAAAGCCATTCTTGCTAAGGAGAGAACCCGAGACGAAGTTCTTCCGAATATCTAGAACATGCAAAAAATTCATCAATGTAAGCACCGTTCCGGATGTCATCTTCAAAACCATTGTGCCTTGTCCAACCACTCTAGAGGTAGATATGTTTCCCATAGTCAGATGATCGCCACCATCGACCTTCTGATACGAGGAAAACATCTTACTATCAACAAAGATATGACGAGTAGCCCCAATGTCTACCCACCATCCTCTCGGATTCCCAACCAAGTTGGCTTAAGTTACCACTGCAGAGAGGTTCAACTCTGAGATCTCATCAGTTAACTACTCATCTTCAGCGACATGGGCCTCATTTACACATTGTATCATAATTAACATGTCCTAACCTCCCATGCCATATGAAAAGAAGTCACTTTGGTTGGAAACCAAGGAAACCGCTTATCTTTCTCAAAACCCCAAGAACTTTGAATACTAATTTTGTAGGAACAAAACCCAACCAAGATCAGCCCCTAACCACCATGAAACTCACGTCCACGATAACCACAAGCATGAAATCAGATTGTATTTTGCTAGCAATGAAGACGCCACTAAGTTGCCAAGCTTAGATAAGTCAATTTGAACTTGAAAAGGGGAATCCCTCCCTCACAATTAATTTAGCCATAGCCAAAGTTTAAAAGCTTGAAAGTTTCTCAAAATGTCGTGTATGTTATTCCAAAGAAGAAGAAAACAAAGTTTAAATAGGTTACAAAGAGAAACCCTAAAGGTGTCTCTAAAGTGAAATTACCAAAAGACCTAAAAACTACCCAAAGCTTTCACTCAATCACGTCCCCAAAAGTCTTTTCCCACCTAAAGTTGATTAAAACAATGATTAGAAACTAATCTAACTTAAGCTAATTTGATGTGCTTACATCAAATAGTAAATTGACGTGCTTACTCACTAAGCAAGGTTCTAAGCATAATTAACCCTAATGACCTGGTCAACAAGCTTAATTACATCATAAATAAAGTCAACATGTCTAGCAAAAATGACAAAAATGCCCCCATTTGGACGAATTCAATATAGTCCCAAAATAGGTCAAATCGGGTCAAAAGAGTGTTGGTGCTGAAGCTGTTCTACTATGCTTCAGTCTGAGTTGATCTGGGTCAAATGAAATAGCTTGGGGACATCTCTGGTTATGCCCATATGTGTCTCTAGTGTGCACTTGACTTGGTTGCTGCAACTGGTCACATAGCTCTGAGCTAGTCCCGTAAATGCCTCTCTGATCTTCTTTGCTCTTTGGCCTGTGATTGGACCTGTTGGCAACTGCATGGGTTCCTCCAAGTTGTTATCTGCATCCTGTAATGTCTCTGGTGTGGTTGGACTCATGTCACCATACATTTTGTGACTCAATAATATAAGCAAACGTTGTAGCTTTATTATTACTAGCACTGTGTCGATTGACAGTCATTACATTGAATTTGAAAAGGCCCTCAGTGAGGTATCATTTTCCTACATAGACATCATTTTTTGTCAATACAAACTTGTCAGAAACAAATACAAGCTTAAAGCCATTCTTGCTAAGGAGAGTGACATGATTCAGGCCGACAACAGAGCAAAAGGCCCATTACAAATACCAGAATGGCCAATTACGAGGCAGAGGACCAAAAGACTCAGAGAAGCAATGGCAGGATTAGTTCAGAGTTTTATTGCCGATTGCAACAAACAAATAGAGACGCATGTAGGCTTCAATGAGAAGGCCCAAAGCCACTTTACTTGGCCCAAATCAGCTTCAAAGGCCTTTGAAGACTTGAAGACTTTGGTATTTTTATAATTTAGCCTTTAGGGGCATTGTTGTCTTTATGCCTTTAGGGTTTCTCTTTGTAACACTATTTAAGCTTTCTTTCTTTTTCATTTTGAGGAATAACGAAATTTGTAAAACTCAAAAGCTTAAAGATTTGGCTATTGTCGAATTCTTGTAAGGGAGGGATTCCCTTTTCAAGTTTGAATCGACTTATCTAAGTTTGGCAACTTAGTGGCGTCTCCATTGCTAGCAAACCACTACAAGGAATCATCTTAAAGTTTCTCAAGGGCAAGTTCTTTGTGGGTCTTCTTTGTGGCCTTGGAAGAATTTTGTTTCTACAAAATCAAATTCGCGGTTCTTGGGGTTCTGTTCGTTGCTTGGGGGTTGCTTGGATTTGGAATCCAAGTGGGTTTCTTGTCATTTGGTATCAGAGCTCAGGGTTCCAAGGTCTGATTTTCCTATCTTTACTTTTTGTTTGATTCTGTTTTTATTTTCGTTCTTTGTTATTTTCGTTTCAGTTCTTGTTGGAGCTTGTTTCTGTTTTCGTTTTGTTTATTTCTGGATCTGATTTGTTGTGTTTTGCATATCAGTTCATCTTTTATCATTTTCCAGTTCTGGGTTTTTGTTATGTTCTTCATATCAGTTCGTCATATACTTTCTGTTCTTTGGCATATGTTGAAGAAATAAACATGTTCTTTGGCGGCTGTGTGATTTGTTTCTAAAACCCTAGTGAAGTCTGAAATTAGACCCTGAAACTTAGCCTTTGAATTCATACTCTGAAATTAGACTCTGAAATCAGACCCTGAAACTTAACCTTTGAAATCAGACCCTGAAACTTAGCCTCTGAAATCAGACCCTGACCAGTAGCCTCTGAAATCAGACTCTGAAATCAGACCCTGAACCTTAGACTCTGAAATCAGACCCTGAATCAGACCCTGATCAGACTCTAAAATCAGACCCTGAAAACCAGCCTCTGAAATTAGAACCTAACTCAGCCTCTGAAATTAGAATCTAAATTAGCCTCTGAAATCAGAACCACATTATCACCATCTGATGTTAAAAAAAAAGAGTAAAAAGTGAAATATTTTGGTTGAATTTAGTTTGTTCCATATTATCATTTAGGTGCCCGTGGAGGGTATCCCATCAAAATTTCTATAGCGGTGCCAAATTTTCTCCCGAAATTGCATACGACCTTGAATTTGCATGCTTATTTTTTTTCCATTGTGCCAATTGTTTACTTATTTATTCTAATTACTCTAGCTTAAGTATTATTGATTGAGTCTTGGTCATTGCTATTCTTGTTCGCATTTTGTTTCCGCCTCATATATATATTATTGGGTCCGTTGTGTTTCATGCCAGCTTGAGGACTACACTTGGTTTTGTATTCCTGGATTTAGTGTGATTCACATTTGAATCGAGGAAGAACTCAAGAGTGGTAAAAGGCAGTGATTGTCAGCATAGTATCGGGTAAAAGCCAATAGAGTGCAAACACGAGTGTAGTGATATCATTCGAGTGTAAACACGTGAGATTGTGAGGATTTACATATTTGCTTTACTTTCTTGTTATTTCAAATCCGTTTGTTTAGTGTTGAGATGGCAGGTCTAACCACTGATGAAAAGCTTGAAGCTTTGGATAGGAAATTTACAGATATGATGGAGAACATGAATACTGCTTTGGAGAGATTGTCCAAGAGTGTAGAGAGTATTCAAACTGGTAGCGGTCCCAGAGCACCGCCACCCCAGCATATACCACCACCTCAGAATGTACCACCACCTCATAATGTGCCACCTCACCGTGTACCACCATAGTATGTACCGCCAGATGAAGAGGAAGCTGAAAATGAGTTTGATGATTCTGATGGTCTTGATGATGTGGAGGAGAGATTTCAGCCTGGGCATGATAGGAGGGCCTAATAGGAGGTTTTATATGAGGAATGATAAGAGGGATAAACGATTTGATGATAGAGGTACATTTGATGCCAGAAGAGGGGATTATGATAGGATGGATATGGTAGACGAGGAGATGTAGATGGTGATCTAGGTAGCATCAAGATCAAGATACCAAAATTCCACGGCAAGAATGATCCTAAAGGTTATTTAGAATGGGAAAAGAAAATATAATTGATTTTCAGCTGTCATCACTACTCAGACGAGAAGAAGATCAATCTGGTAGCAATTGATTTGACCGATTATGCTATGATTTGGTGGGATCAGCTTGTCTCTACTCGGAGGAGAAATTATGAGGGACCGGTTCAGACATGGGCAGAACTTAGAGGTCTCATGAGAAAGAGATTTATACCCAGCCATTACTATAGGGAATTGTATCATAAACTACAACATCTGTATCAGGGGACCAAGAGTGTTGAGGACTATTACACGAGATGGAAGTTGGCATGATCAGGGAAAATGTAGTTGAGGATGCAGAAGCTACTATGGCACGATTTCTAGGGGGCTTGAATAGAGAGATTGCAAACATAGTGGAGTTGCATCACTATGTTGATTTGGAGGATATGCTTCACATGGCTATCAAAGTAGAAAGGCAACTCAAGAAAAAGTCAACATCCAGATTTGGTACTCAGGCTACTTTTGCATGGAAAGGGAAATGGGTTCCAAATGAGAAGCGAGATAGAGGCTTTAACAAGCCTAGAGGCGAGTTCAGTGGAGGCTTTAATAAGCCTAAGGCCGAACCTAGTGCCAATGGTAAAGAGGCTGCAGAACCGAGCAAAGCTAGACCAAGACCTGATGGTGCAGCTACTAGAACTAAGAATGTAAAGTGTTTCAAATGTTTGGGCATGGGACACTATGCTTCACAATGTCCCAATAGGCGTACGTTAGTGATTGATAAAAAGAGTGGAGAGGTGTACTCTACCGATAGTGAGGTTGAGGAGGAGAATGCCAGAGTTGGAGGATGCTAGTGACCATGAGGGAACTGCATACCCGCTGAATAATTTATCCTTAGTTGTCAAGCGTGCTTTAGGTGCACATGTTGTAGAAGATGAGAGTGTGCAGCAGAGAGAGAACATATCCATTATAGGTGTCGTGTGAATGGCAAGAGGTTTGTAGTATGATCATAGATGGTGGCAGTTGTACTAATGTTGCTAGCACAGCTTTGATTGAGCGATTGAGGTTGAGTTGCTTGAGACACCTGAAGCCTTACAAGTTGCAGTGGTTAAATGATTGTGGGGAAATAAGTGTGACAAAGCAGGTATTGTTGAGCTTTACCATTGGGCCATACACAGATGATGAATGTGATGTGATACTGATGCATGTTGGGCATATTCTTTTGAGCAGGCCGTGGCAGTTTGATAATAAGGTTATTCATGATGGGTTCAAGAACAAGTACTCTTTTCAGCATAAGGGAAAACCCATTACATTATACCTACTTACACCTGCACAAGTCCATTTAGATCAGGTTAAGTTGCAACTTGAGCGTGACAAAGAGAGAGCGAAGGGAAACACCACCTTGGGTGAGACTGTGAGAGTGGGGTGTATCGGGTGAGAAAAATAAGGCCAAGGCCGTGGGAGTTCCCAAGGAGGAGTGTGAGTGAACGTGAGGGGGAAACAAAAGGGAGAGTTAAAAAGAGTTTCTACATGGATGAGGGGTGAAGCGAGGAAAGCGTTCAAGGCTAGCTAGCTCATGCTATTGTTAGTCTATAAGGAGCCTCATATTTATTTTACTAACACTGACCCTTTGCTTCCTGTGTCTATTTCATCTCTTTTGCAGGATTACAGTGACGTACTGACAGAGGACATACCTAGTGGGCTTCCACCCATTAGAGGAATTGAGCACCAGATAGACTTCATACCTGGAGCAGTCATTCCTAACAGACCGGCTTATAGGAGCAATCTCGATGAGATAAAGGAGCTACAAAGGCAAGTACGAGAGTTGATAGACAAGGGGTATATAAGGGAAATCATGAGTCCTTGTGCAGTATCTGTGCTTCTAGTTCCTAAGAAAGGTGGGACGTGGCGTATGTGCGTTGATTGTCGAGCTATCAACAATATTACGGTAAAGTATCGTCACCCCATTCCTAGACTAGATGACATGTTGGATGAATTGCATGGTTCCAAAATTTTTAGTAAGATTGATTTAAAGAGTGGATACCATCAAATTCGCATGAGAGAGAAAGATGAGTGGAAAACTGCATTTAAGACTAAGTATGGCTTGTATGAATGGTTAGTTATGTCATTTGGTCTTTTAACGCACCTAGCACATTTATGAGATTGATGAATCATGTTATGAGTGCATTTTTAGGTAAGTTTGTTATGGTTTATTTTGATGACATATTAGTTTACAGTAAAACAGTAGATGAGCATGTTATGCATTTGAAGCATGTTCTTGATGTGTTAAGGCATGAAAAACTGTATGCTAACTTTGATAAGTGCACTTTTTGTATGAATATAATTGTTTTCCTTGGATTTGTTGTGAGTGCAGATGGCATCGATGTAGATTTAGAAAAGGTGAAGGCAATTCAGGATTGGCCAACACCAACAATAGTGACAAAAGTCAGAAGCTTCCATGGATTAGCAAGCTTCTACCGTAGATTTGTTAAAGACTACAGTAGTATTGCAGAACCACTGACTGAAATAGTAAAGAAGACTGTTGGCTTCAAATGGGGTGAAGAGCAGGAGCGTGCATTCCAGGATCTGAAAATGAAGTTGTGCAGTGCACCAGTCTTGTCACTATCCAACTTTGAGAAGACATTTGAGATTGAGTGTGACGCATCCGGGATAGGCATTGGAGCGGTTCTTATGCAAGAAAAACGACCAATAGCTTACTTTAGTGAGAAGCTGAATGGAGCAGTTTTGAGGTACCCCGCATATGACAAGGAGTTGTATGCGCTAGTGAGAGCCCTTAAGGCTTGGCAGCATTATTTGTGGCCTCGAGAGTTTTTGATTTATACAGATCATGAATCATTGAAGCATCTGAAAGGCCAAGGTAAGCTGAACAAACGACACGCAAAATGGTAAGAATTTGTTGAGACATTTCCATATATAATCCGCTACAAATAAGGTAAGGAAAACATTGTCGCCGATGCACTATCACGAAGGTATGCTTTACTTACTTCATTGAGTGCAAGAATGCTTGGTTTGAATTTATTAAAGAACTTTATGCTAGTGATATTGACTTTAGTACTATCTATGCTGCATGTGAAAAGTCTGCTTTTAGTAAATTCTACCAACATGATGGGTTTCTGTTTAGGGAGAATAGATCATCATTCCTGTTGTAGTTGCGTGAGTTGTTAGTGAGGGAAGCACATGTGGGAGGTTTAATGGGGTACTTTGGCATTGCCAAAACCTTAGGAGTATTGAGTGAACATTTTATATTGGCCTAAAATGCGGAGAGATATTGAGCGTTTGTGTGATAAATGCTTAACTTGTAAACATGCTAAATCTAAGGTTATGCCTCATGGGTTGTATACACCATTGCCTATACCTAGTGAGCCATGGGTAGATGTATCGATGGACTTTATCTTGGGTTTACCTAGGACTAAGAAATGTAGAGATTCCATCTTTGTAGTGGTTGATAGGTTCAGTAAGATGGCACACTTTATAGCATGTCATAAAACTGATGATGCCACTAACATTGCTGACTTGTTCTTTAGAGAAGTAGTACGACTCCATGGGATTCCACGGAGTATAGTTTCAGATCGTGATGTCAAATTCCTTAATCACTTTTGGAAAGTCTTATGGGGTAAGTTGGGAACTAAACTTTTGTATTCTACTACTTGCCACCCCCAAACTGATGGCCATACCGAGGTTTTTAATAGGACTTTGACTCAGTTATTACGTACTTTTATTAATAAGAACTTAAAAACTTGGGAGGATTGTTTGCCTTTTGTTGAATTTGCCTATAATCGTAGTATTCATTCCTCTACATCTTACTCACCATTTGAAATTGTTTATGGTTTTCAGCCACTAACTCCATTAGATTTGTTACCTTTGCCTGTTGATGAACATACGGGGCTAGATGGAAAAAGGAAAGCTGATTTGGTGAAGCATATACATGAGAAAGCAAGAGAGAAAATACAGCGAAAGAATGAGCAATATGCTTCTCATGTTAATAAGGAAGAAAACGTGTGGTATTTCAGCCTGGAGATTGGGTTCGGGTACACATTCGCAAGGAGATATTTCCTGAACAACGTAAATCTAAGCTACAACCGATAGGGGATGGTCCATTTCAAGTCTTGGAACAGATTAATGACAATGCATACAAGCTGGATTTACAAGGAACGTATGATGTGTCTGCTACATTTACTATTTCTGACCTAACTCCTTTTGATGCAGGTACATATTCGAGGACGAATCCTTTTCAAGAGGGAGAGGATGACATGATCCAAGCCGGCAATAAAGCAAAAGACCCATTACAAGTACCATAAGGGCCAATTACGAGGCAGAGGACCAAAAGACTCAGAGAAGCAATGGCGGGATTAGTTCAGAGTTTTATGGCCAATTGCAACAAACAAATAGAGACGCATGTGGGCTTCAATAGAGAAGGCCCAAAGCCACTTCACTTGGCCCAAATCAGCTTCAAAGGCCTTTGAAGACTTTGGTATTTTTGTAATTTAGCCTTTAGGGGCGACATGAAACTCACTTGGGTTGGAAACCAAGCAAACCCCCAAGCATCTTTCTCAAAACCCCAAGAACTTTGAATACTGATTTTGTAGGAACAAAACCCAACCAAGATCAGCCCCTAACCACCATGAAACTCACGTCCATGTTAACCACAAGCATGAAATCAGATTGTATTTTGCTAGCAATGGAGACGCCACTAAATTTTTTTTGGATAAGGTAAGTATTATAACCAAAAGAAAACTATACAAAGAGCAAAGGGGCATACCCCAGACAAACTAGAGAGGACAATCCCTCCTAGAAGAAAAGCCTATAGGCTACAAGTAAAGATCAACAGAAGATGTCCACGGGCAAGTGCCATGAAAGGTGAAGCCATTTATTGTCATAAGATGGTTTCGCCTTACGTACAAAGCTAGCACGATTCCGAACATCAAAAACAATATCATAAAGAATAGTAGAACAGGCCGAAAAGGCATATCATGAGTGCGAGCATTCCTCTCCCTCCAAATATGGTAGACTGAAGCTGCAAAAGACAGACGAACCAGAAGGTGAGTAAAGAGGCATCAGTGAACTGACATAACCACTCAACAGTCTGTCGCCAATCCCGACGACTCCAATCTAACCCACAAAAGCCAGCACAGACGACCAGACCCTCGAAGAGAAGATGCACTGGAAGAAAAGATGATCAATGTCCTCACTTGAACAACCACAAAGAATACAACGAGAGCAAGCAGAAATACCAAACCTCATCAAACTATCCTGGGTACAAAGGCTTCCCTGAATAGACATCCAAAGTAAGAAGGAATGACGAGGAATAGCCTTCCGGAACCAAACAACTCGAGACCAATGCAACAAGTTTCCCCTAGTACGTATGGCATTCCAGGCACTATCCACAGAAAATCTCCCACTCTTATCATCCTCCCAAACCAGCACGTCCTCCCTCAAAATAGAAGGAGACGGAAGATGGGACTGAGCCAAGTCAACAAGGGCAGCAGACCTAGAAGGGGGCCAACGCCAAGCAGAATCAGAGATAATGGAAGCAACTGTAGCCATCCTATCCAAGCCAGAATCATAAATCACTCTCTCACCCAACGTGTCCACAATCGGGCCCAAAGGATGCCAATAATCAAACCACAATAAAGTCTTCTCACCATTCCCAATCCTAACTCTCATCCGCCGCCGGGACCAAGAACGGAGCTCCAAGATCTTACGCCAACTCCAAGAGCAATCAGAAGGACATGTGACCTCCCAAAAACTTCTCCCCCTCAACAAATAAGAGTGAACCCAATTCGTCCAAGAAGAGACCTGGCTAGAACAAAGAAACCAAATGTGCTTAACAATAGCCGCTCTATTCCAAGTATCCAAACTCTTAATCCCCAGCCCACCCTCCTTTAGAGGTAAACAAACTCTACTCCAAGCCACTCTCGCCCCAGAAGAGGTGAGGGCACTACCCTTCCAAAGGAAAGAATGCAGAATCGTCTCCACCTTCCTAATAACAGACTTAGGAAGAATAACAAGGAAGACCAGTAAACTTGAATGGAGAATAAAACCGACTTAATAAGCTGAAGCCGACCCGCATAAGAGAGAAATTTACTACTCCAACTCTTAGCACGCAACAAGGTTTCGGCCATAGCCATGGAAAGCTCAAGCTTTTCTCTCTTTCAAATTTTTTATATTACTTTTGTTGTCTCCAAAATAGAAAGAAGAGTCATATAATAAGGGTTACAAGAGAGTAAAAAGACTAAAATGACCCTAGAGCTAAAATTACCAAAAGCCCTAAGTCAAGCACCTCAACCACGACCATTAAGGTCCTTTTGAAACTAAATAAACTTAAAACAAAGATTAGAAGCTAATCTCACTTAAGCTAATTAAAGTGCTTACATGCTATAGTAAATTGACGTGCTTCCGGCTAAATAGATATCTAAGCATAATTAAGCCTAATGACATAGTCAACCATGCTAATTACATCATAAATAAAGTCAACAGGTCGAGCACAAATGACAAAAATGCCCCAATTTGGCCGAATTCAACATAGTCCCAAAATATGTCAAATCGTGTCAAAAGGGTGCTGGTGCTGAAGCTGCTATACTATGCTTCAGTCTAAGCTGATTTGGGTCAAATGAAATAGCTTGGGGACCTCTCTGGTTATGCCCATATGTGTCTCTGGTGTGCACTTGACTTGGTTGCTGCAATTGGTCACATAGCTCTGAGCTAGTCCCGCAAAGGCCTCTCTGATCCTCTTTGCTCTTTGGCGTGTGATTGGACCTGGTGGGTTCCTCCAAGTTGTTAGCTACATTATGTAATGTCTCGGGTGTGGTTGGACTCATTTCATTCCCTCCTTGTTGAAAAGGATTCAACCTCGAATCTGAACCTGCATCAAAATGAGTTAAGTCAGAAACATTAAAAGTAGTAGATACGTTGTACTTACCTTGCAAATACAGCTTATATGCATTGTCATTAATCCGTTCCAAGACTTGAAATAGACAATCCCCTCTTGGTTGCAACTTGGATATTTTCCTCTTGCATATAAAGCCACACCCAATTGTCGGGGTCATACACAATGCGTTGGAAACCTATTATTCTCACCAACTATGTCTTTCCCTTATCATTCATACTCCCAAGCTTAATAACAATCAAAGATAATACATCCATAGGAGTTAAAGATTTAGAATCATAATCAATCTCATAAGGCGAGTAAAAACTAGAAGGATGAATTCATCTATTATATGCAAACTCTGGCCCCGCTATTGCGTCTGTGATCTTCTTAGCTCTTTGGCGTGTGATTGGGCTTGTTGGGAATTGCAAAGGCTCTAATGTTCCTTGGGTGACTGCATTCATGTCAAATATTGTCCCTTGGATCATGTCATTCTCCCTCTCTTGAAATGGATTCATCCTCGAATCCGAACCCGGATCATAGATAGTTATGACAAAATCAATTGGACGATGATATTGAAATATAAAAGAATCATACTTGACCACTTGTACCTGCGATGAAAAAGCATAAACAATAGAGAAAATGTTATGGAAAAACTTCGCTACCACATCTACTTTCTTTTCACCAGCTCTCACAGCTTCATCAGTACTCATGGCCACTATCTCAACCATACTTGCAAAGACCTCCTCACACACCTGCTCAGCTTCACTATGTTTTTCAACCTCAAAGCACACTACCTCACAAGTGTTTACTCCCCCAATGCTCACGGTCTCACAAGCATTTTCACTCACTATGTCACTTATAACACAATTCACAACATTCAAGGCCTCACAAGTGTTTTCATTCACTATGCACTCAACATCACAAGTGCTTCTCACTTCATTACACACAACTTCAATAACTTTTGGTTGTTGAGTACACTCTTCATTCACTGCATATTTATTTACCTTCCAAGTCTTTTTCCATTTCTCATAAGATCTTCTATAATCACTAATAATATCTTGGATATCACTTTTGAAAGTATCCAAAACCTCGATCTTATCATCAATGGTTAAACTTGGACCTGCCATCTCAACACTAAACAAACAGATTAGAAATAATAAAAGCAAAACAAATATGTAAATCCTCAAAACCTCACGTGTTTACACTCGAATGATATCACTCCACTCGTGTTTGCACTATATTGGCTTTTACCCGATACTGTGCTCACAATCACTGCCTTTTACCACTATTGAGTTCTTCCTCAATTCAATTACAAATAAACTCAATTCCCAGAATGGTCAACTAAGGTGTAGTCCATAAGCTAGCAGAAACACAAAGAACCAATAATGTATATAGTGCAGGTGGAATCATGCGAATAAGAATAGTAATCATGAAGACTTAATCAAAGAGACTTAAGCTAGAGTGCACATAATAAGAAAAAAGACGAGTTAACTAAATGCGCAAACAAACAAACAAGCACTCAATGTGACACTTAGGCAATCTTGTGATCACTCGCTATTGTTTTTGTCTCACTCTTTTCTTTTCTTTTCTTTTTTTTTTCCTCTTTTTTCACTCTTTTCTTTTGTCTCTCACACTTAAAGTGTATACAAAGCAAATGAAATACAATGCAAATAACAAGATTACCACATTCGGTAATTTTCAAGTTATATCCTTAGCACTTGCAATACATGTAAATACAACTCAAATGACAATGTAACTCATATAATCAATTCGGGAATGTGGTAATGTCTACCTTTCAACTTGCAAATGAGTATAAATGATCTAGTTACAATGTAACTAACTCAATTTCGAATTCATCCAAGTCAAATTATAAGCTAAGTAAATAGTTTTTGCAAGCAACTAGGTGATGCAGCTACTTGCCTCTTCAAGCACCTTAAAAACAAATGATTACACACAAGTTCCCATGTCAAGCTAATGATGAATTTCCTGCCTCTTCACTTATAATAACAATATTTCAAGAGGTGGAAAGTGATATTTGCTTAGATACACACAAATTTAGTGCTAATTTGGTGCACTTAACCTTGCTTCACTTGATTCTTCAACATTAACAACGCAAATCAGCAAGATAACAATGATAAAACTCACTCCAGTCTCCAAACTTAGCGCATTCAGATTTGTTTCATCAATTACACATTCACATTCATCAATAATGCACTCAACCTTTCTTTCTTTTCACTCAAACTCACAAGATTGTGCTAACTTCACAAGAATGCAAACAAGTAAGCTCACGTAAATGCCAAGATGAATGATGTCAATTCTGATTTTTGCAAAGTTGATATGAATAATACCTATGGAAACAACTCTAATTGCATGTATTCAACAATAGCAAGACAAGATATGTCAATAAATCTCACTAGGTCGAATCTGATATGATTCTTTTTTTTTTTTAAACTAATAACTTAATAACAATGTTAAACACGTCCTAGTAACATAGAATTAACAACTAAACACTTGATTCAAGCAAAGAAAACAAAACCCCCAATTTTAACCTAAGTAGCCAAAGATTAACTCAAAGAAATACTCATGATCAATCAAAAACACTCAAGGGCGAATGTTATTCATGCTATTTTGATCACAAATCAACAAGAATCGGCAAGAAACAACAAAGAACACCAATGGCCGAAACTTGAGGACAAATTACTTAATGGCCGAAATCAACAACAACAACAAAAACAAGATGAATACAAGATTAAAAAACACAAAGGATAGGAAATCAGACCTCAGAACCCTAAGCTCATGATACCAAATGACATGAACTCACTTGGGTTGGAAACCAAGCAAACCCCCAAGCATCTTTCTCAAAACCCCAAGAACTTTGAATACTGATTTTGTAGGAACAAAACCAACCAAGATCAGCCCCTAACCACCATGAAACTCACGTCCTTGATAACCACAAGCATGAAATCAGATTGTATTTTGCTAGCAATGGAGACGCCACTAAGTTGCCAAGCTTAGATAAGTCAATTTGAACTTGAAAAGTGGAATCCCTCCCTCAACAAGGTTTCGGCCATAGCCATGGAAAGATCAAGCTTTTCTCTCTTTTAAATTTTGTATATTACGTTGGTTGTCTCCAAAATACAAAGAAGAGTCATATAATAAGGGTTACAAGAGAGTAAAAAGACTAAAATATGGTCCCGGCGGCGGATGAGAGTTAGGATTGGGAATGGTGAGAAGACTTTATTGTGGTTTGATTATTGGCATCCTCTGGGCCCGATTGTGGACACGTTGGGTGAGAGAGTGATTTATGACTCTGGCTTGGATAGGATGGCCACAGTTGCCTCCATTATCTCTGATTCTGCTTGGCGTTGGCCCCCTTCTAGGTCTGCTGCCCTTGTTGATTTGGCTCAGTCCCATCTTCCGTCTCCTTCTAGTTTGAGGGAGGATGTGCTGGTTTGGGAGGATGATAGGAGTGGGAGATTTTCTGTGGATAGTGCCTGGAATGCCATGCGGACTAGGGGAACCTTGCTGCATTGGTCTCGAGTTGTTTGGTTCCGGAAGGCTATTCCCCGCCATTCCTTTTTACTTTGGATGTCTATTCAGGGAGGCCTTTGTACCCAGGATAGTTTGATGAGGTTTGGTATCTCTGCTTGCTCACGTTGTATTCTCTGTGGTTGTTCAAGTGAGGACATTGATCATCTTTTCTTCCAGTGCCTCTTCTCTTCGAGGGTCTGGTCGTCTGTGTTGGCTATGTGTGGGTTAGATTGGAGACGCCGGGATTGGCGTCAGACTGTTGAGTGGTTATGTCAGTTCACCGATGCCTCTTTACGTCACCTTCTGGTTCGTCTGTCTTTTACAGCGTCAGTCTACCATATTTGGAGGGAGAGGAATGCTCGCACTCATGATATGCCTTTTCGGCCTGTTTCTGCTCTTCTTTATGATATTGTTTTTGATGTTCGGAATCGTGCTAGCTAATTACGTAAGGTGAAACCATCTTATGACAATAAATGGCTTCACATTTCCTGGAACTTGCCCGTTGACATCTTCTGTTGATCTCTTGCTTGTAGCCTTTCGGCTTTTCTTCTAGGAGGGCTTGTCCTCTCTAGTTGCCTGGGGTATGCCCCTTTGCTCTTTGTATAGTTTTCTTTTGGTTATAATACTTACTTTATCCAAAAAAAAAAGACTAAAATGACCCTAGAGCTAAAATTACCAAAAGCCCTAAGTCAAGCACCTCAACCACGACCATTAAGGTCCTTTTGCACCTAAATAAACTTAAAACAAAGATTAGAAGCTAATCTAACTTAAGCTAATTAAGGTGCTTACATGCTATAGTAAATTGACGTGCTTCCGGCTAAGTAGAGATCTAAGCATAATTAAGCCTAATGGCATAGTCAACCATGCTAATTACATAATAAATAAAGTCAACAGGTCGAGCACAAATGACAAAAATGCCCCCATTTGGCCGAATTCAACATAGTCCCAAAATAGGTCAAATCGGGTCAAAAGGGTGCGGTGCTGAAGCTGCTATACTATGCTTCAGTCTGAGCTGATTTGGGTCAAATGAAATAGCTTGGGGACCTCTCTGGTTATGCCCATATGTGTCTCTGGTGTGCACTTGACTTGGTTGCTGCAACTGGTCACATAGCTCTGAGCTAGTCCCGCAAAGGCCTCTCTGATCTTCTTTGCTCTTTGGCGTGTGATTGGACCTGTTGGCAACTGCATGGGTTCCTCCAAGTTGTTAGCTGCATCCTGTAATGTGTCTGATGTGGTTGGACTCATGTCAGGGGCATTGTTGTCTTTATGCCTTTAGGGTTTCTCTTTGTAACACTATTTAAGCTTTTTATCTTTTTCATTTTGAGGAATAACGAAATTTGTAAAACTCAAAAGCTTAAAGCTTTGGCTATTGCTGAATTCTTGTAAGGGAGGGATTCCCCTTTTCAAGTTTGAATCAACTTATCTAAGTTTGGCAGCTTAGTGGCGTCTCCATTGCTAGCAAAACACTACAAGGAATCATCTTAAAGGTTCTCAGGGGTAAGTTCTTTGTGGGTCTTCTTTGTGGCCTTGGAAGGGTTTTGTTTCTACAAAATCAAATTCGCGGTTCTTGGGGTTCTGTCCGTTGCTTGGAGTTTGCTTGGATTTCAAATCCAAGTGGGTTTCTTGTCAGAGAGAACCCGAGACCAAGTTCTTCCGAATATCTAGAACATGCAAAATATTCGGATGTTATCTTCAGAACCATTGTGCCTTGTCAAACCACTCTAGAGGTAGATGAGTTTCCCATAGTCAGATGATCGCCACCATCGACCTTCTGATACGAGGAAAATATCTTACTATCAACACAGATATGACGAGTAGCCCACTGTCTACCCACCATTCTTTCGGATTCCCAACCAAGTTGGCTTAAGTTACCACTACTGAGCGGTTAATCTCTGAGATTTCATCAATTAACTGCTCATCTTCATCGCGACATAGGCCTCATTTTTCTTTTTCTTGCCCTTGTCCTGAGACTTCTTGTTTATGTAGTTCTTTGCAATATGACCGCTTTTTCCACAGTTGAAGCACTTCCCCTTAAACTTCTTGTTTGCTTGGGAAGAATCATCTCCACTGTACTTTCTCTTTTTGCTACCTTTTCCATCATCGACGATGTTGGCCTTAGACTCCATAGTCTTGTAGCTGGCCTTTTCAGACTTTCTGTTGTCCTCTTCGATCCTCAATCGAACTCCAAGGTCTTCAAGGCTCATCTGCTTCTTTTTGTGTTTCAGATAGCTCATGAAGTCCTTCCATGATGGAGGCAACTTTTCGATGATGGTGGCAACTTGAAACGTCTCACAGAGTTTAATTCATTCATCCAGTATTTCATGAATGATCAATTGCAGTTCACCCAACTGAGACATCACTGTTCTTGAATCTACCATATTGTAGTCCAGGAACCTACCCACGATAAATTTCTTTTGACCGGCATCCTCTATTTTGTATTTCTTCTCGAGAGATTCCCAGAGAATCTTCGCAGAAGTCATGCCTTGGTACACATTGTACATGGTATTGTCAAGTCCACCCAAAAGATAGTTCTTGCACAAGAAGTCGCCAGACAACCATGTCTCTTCTCGCAGTTGCTTGGCTGTTTCCGATTCACCCTCCACAGGATCCGGAGGATCTTTGAGGTACTTAGCCAACTGCAGAGTTGTCAGGTATAACAACATTTTGCTCTGCCACTATTTAAAGTTTGCCCCACCAAACTTTTCTGATTTTTTTTTGGATAAAGTAAGTATTATAACCAAAAGAAAACTATACAAAGAGCAAAGGGGCATCCCCAGGCAACTAGAGAGGACAAGCCCTCCTTGAAGAAAAGCCGAAAGGCAACAAGCAAAAGATCAACTGAAGATGTCATCGGGCAAGTGCCACGAAATGTGAAGCCATTTATTGTCATAAGATGGTTTCACCTTACGTAAAAAGCTAGCACGATTCCGAACATCAAAAACAATATCATAAAGAAGAGCAGAAACAGGCCGAATATGCATATCATGAGAGCGAGCATTCCTCTCCCTCCAAATATGGTAGACTGACGCTGCAAAAGACAAACGAACCAGAAGGTGACGTAAAGAAGCATTAGAGAACTGACATGACCACTCAACAGTCTGACACCAATCCCGACGTCTCCAATCTAACCCACACATAGCCAGTACAGACGACCAGACCCTCTAAGAGAAGAGGCACTGAAGAAAAGATGATCAATGTCCTCACTTGAACACCACATAGAATACAACGCTAGCAAGCAGAGATACCAACTCATCAAACTATCCTGAGTATAAAGGCCTCCCTGAATAGACATCCAAAGTAGAATGGAATGGCGGGGAATAGCCTTTCGGAACCAAACAACTCGAGACTAATGCAGCAACGTTCCCTTTGTCCGCATGGCATTCCAGGCACTATCCATAGAAATTCTCTCACTCCTATCATCCTCCCAAACCAGCTCATCCTCCCTCAAACTAGAAGGAGACGGAAGATGGGACTGAGCCAGGTCAACAAGGGCAGCAGACCTAGAAGGGGGCCAACGCCAAGTAGAATCAGAGATAATGGAAGCAACTGTGGCCATCCTATCCAAGCCAGAGTCATAAATCACTCTCTCACACCCAACGTGTCCACAATCGGGCCCAGAGGATGCCAATAATCAAACCATAGTAAAGTCTTCTCACCATTCCCAATCCTAACTCTCATCCGCCGTCGGACCAAGAACGAAGCTCCAAGATCTTACGCCAGCTCCAAGAACAGTCTGTAGGACAATGGACCTCCCAAAAACTTCTCCCCCTCAACAAATAAGAGCGAACCCAATTCGACCAAGATGAAACCTAGCCAGAACAAAGAAACCAAATGTGCTTAACAATAGCCGTTCTATTCCAAGAATCCAAACTTTTAATCCCCAGTCCCCCTCCTTAAGAGGTAAACAAACTTTACTCCAAGCCACTCTCGCCCCAGAAGAGGTGAGCGTACTACCTTTCCAAAGGAAAGAACGTAGAATCGTCTCCACCTTCCTAACAACAGACTTAGGAAGAATAAATAAGGAAGACCAATAAACTTGAATGGAGAACAACACAGACTTAATAAGCTGAAGCCGACCTGCATAATAGAGAAAGTTACTACTCCAACTCTTAGCACGCATAACAATACGATCCACAAGAGAAGCACAATCTGAGGCCCGGAGTTTAGTAGAGATAAAAGGGACTCCCAAATACCGCACTGGAAGAATCCCTACTTGGAAACCCAAAACATGACGCAGATGGCCCTGAAGGGTAGAAGAGATACCAGAAGAGAAGAAATGACTTTTAGCTGGATTCGGAATCAAACCTGATAAACCACTGAACTACCCGAGATAATCCTTGAGAGACCGGTACTGTTATATTTCCGCTAGCCATGTGTAACTGGAAAAAATCAACACGGGTCAATAAGTCTACAAAAGACAAATTGTACAACGATCAATAAATGATTTTGTTCAAATGATATACAAAGTATCCACTCGTTGTTCTATTGGACAATAGTACCAATAAACACGAGTCCTTGAATTTCCGACTAAGGTTTCTTATGATATGTAAATAAAGGAATATTCCCAGATGATGAGGGGGGTTTGGAGTAACCACTTAAATCCCTGACCACTTACGCTCTTATCGCCTTTTTGACAGAATATCCTTTAAATACTTCCTCAATAGAATCTCTTAGCAATTCAATACTCAGTATTTCACTTTTAATGTTACAATACAATATTCGATAGGTGTAGATTTATGTGTATGTGTCAATCAAGATTGGATGGAATTACTTGTGTATAATTACACTTTAAATTCTCAACCAAGTATGCAACACATAATTAATTTTTAATGTGATAATTGAACAACCTAATATTAACTTAAATCTATACTACCAAGATTGTTGTGATACAGTACATGATCTTACTAAGTTGATATTACGAATAATCAGATTAATCTAAGTCATTTCAGTTTAGAAACACTTCCAGGACTAATTTCGTTAGTGTCGCGTTTGTATCTACGTTCGAACGAGACTGTCCAGTGTGTGTACATTCATGTTGCGTTTGATAACGCATTCGAACGAAGTGTTTCAGAGAGTTCATGTTCGTGGAGCGTTCAAGAACACGTCGAATGGAAAATTCCAGAAAGATTACATTCGTGTGGCATCCGAAAACGCGTTCGAATGAAATATTTCAGAGGGTTTACGTTCGTGTTCAATTTAGGATGCGTTTGAACGTTCTAAGTCAGAAGGCTTGCTTAAGATGCATTTGAAGACGCGTTCGAATGTTATGAAAATTCAGATTTTTTACCTTTGCGTTCGTCGGGTGTTCGAACACCCTATGACATGATCCAGGCCGACAACAAACCAAAGGACGTATTACAAGTACCAGAAGGGCCAATTACGAGGCAGAGGACCAAAAGACTCAGAGAAGCAATGACGGGATTAGTTCAGAGTTTTATGGCTGACTGCAACAAACAAATAGAGATGCATATGGGCTTTGATGGAAAGGGCCCAAAACCATTTCACTTGGCCCAAATCAGTTTAGAATGAAGCTTCCTAGGCTTTTGAAGACTTAAAGACTTGATATTTGTGTAATTTCGTTTTTAGGGGCATTGTTGTCTTTATGCCTTTAGGGTTTCTTTTTGTAACACTATTTAAGCTTACTTTCTTCTTCATTTGAGTAACTAACGAATTTGTAAACTCAAAAGCTTAAAGCTTTAGCTATGGCCGAATTATTGTAAGGGAGGGATTCCCCTTTTCAAGTTTGAATCGACTTATCTAAGTTTTGGCAAACTTAGTGGCGTCTCCATTGCTAGCAAAACACTACAAGGATTCATCTTAAAGGTTCTCAAGGGCAAGTTCTTTGTGGGTCTTCTTTGTGGCCTTGGAAGGGTTTTGTTTCTACAAAATCATATTCGCGGTTCTTGGGGTTCTGTCCGTTGCTTGGAGTTTGCTTGGATTTCGAATCCAAGTGGTTTCTTGTCATTTGGTATCTAGAGCTCAGGGTTCCAAGGTCTGATTTTTCTATCTTTCCTTTTGTTTGATTCTGTTTTTATTTTGTTCTTTGTTATTTTCGTTTCAGTTCTTGTTGGATCTTGTTTCTGTTTTTGTTTTGTTTATATTATGGATCTGGTTTTTGTTGTTCTGCATATCAGTTCATCTTTTATCATTTTCCAGTTCTGAATTTTTTTTTGTTCTGTTCTTCTGTCAGTTCATCCTAGTTGCATATCAGTTCATCTTTATCACTTTTTTCCAGTTCTGGGCTTCTGTTCTGTTCTTCCTATCAGTTCGTCATAGTCATTTTGTTCTTTAGCATATGTTTAAGAAATAAGCATGTTCTTTGGCGGCTGTGTGTTTTGTTTCTAAAACCCTAGTGCAGTGTGAAAACTAAGTGAAGTCTGAAATCAGACCTAAAACGTAACCTTTGAAATCTGCCTCTGAAATCAGACTCTGAGTTCAGACCCTGAAACTTAACCATTGAATCAGACTCTGAGTTCAGACCCTGAAACTTAACCATTGAATCAGACTCTGAGTTCAGACCTTGAAACTTAACCATTGAATCAGCCTCTGAGTTCAGACCCTGAAACTTAGCCTATGAAATCAGACCCAGACCAGTAACCTCTGAAATCAGACCCAGACCAATAGCATTTGAAATCAGACCCTAACCAGTAACCTTTGAAAATTAGCCTCTGAATTCATACCCTGAAATCAGACCCTTATTCGACTTTGAAATCAGACACTGACCAGCAACCTCTGAATTCAGACCCTGGATTCAGACCCTCATCAGACTCTGAAATCAGGCTTTGAAAACCAGCCTCTGAAATCAGAACCTAAATCAACCTCTGAAATCAATACCACATTTAGCATCTGACGTTATCAAAAAAAAAAGGACTTGAGTGATAGTGATCACTTGAGCAGAAAAAAAAAAAAAATTTTGGTTGAACCTAGTTTGTTCCATATTATCATTTAGGTGCCCGTGGAGGGTATTCCATCAAAATTTTTATAGAGGTGCCAAATTTTCTCCCGAAATTGCATACGACCGTGAATTTGCATGCTTATTTTTTTTCCATTGTGCTAATTGTTTACTCCTTATTGCTAATTACTCTAGCTTAAGTATTATTGATTGAGTCTCCGTCATCACTATTCCTGTTCGCGTATTGTTTCCGCCTGCCCTATATATATATTTATATGTTGGGTTCGTTGTGTTCATGCTATGGCTTGAGGACTACATTTGGTTTGTATTCTTGGATTGAGTGTGGTTCACTTTTGAATTGAGGACGAACTCAAGAGTGGTAAAAGGCAGTGATTGTGAGCACAGTATCGGGTAAAAGCCAATAGAGTGCAAACACGAGTGGAGTGCTATCATTCGAGTGTAAACACGTGAGATTGTGAGGATTTAGATATCTGTTTTACTTTCTTGTTATTTCTAATCTGTTTGTTTAGTGTTGAGATGGCAGGTCTAACTACTGATGAGAAGCTTGAGGCTTTGGATAGGAAATTTACAGATATGATGGAGAACATGAATACTGCTTTGGAGAGATTGTCAAAGAGTGTCGAGAGTATTCAAACTGGTAGCGGTCCCAGAGTACCACCACCTCAGAATGTACCACCACCTCACAATGTGCCACCTCGCCGTGTACCACCACAGTATGTACCACCAGATGAAGAGGAAGCTGAAAATGAGTTTGATGATTCTGATGGTTTTGATGATGTGGAGGAGAGATTTCAGCCTGGGCATGATAGGAGGCCTAATAGAAGGTTTGATAGGAGGAATGATAGGAGGGATAGACGGTTTGATGATAGAGGTGCATTTGATGCAAGAAGAGGGGATTATGATCGGAGAAGATATGGTAGGCGAGGAGATGTGGATGGTGATCTAGGTAGCATCAAGATCAAGATACCAACATTCCAAGGCAAGAATGATCCTGAAGCTTATTTAGAATGGGAAAAGAAAATAGAATTGATTTTCAACTGTCATCACTACTCAGACGAGAAGAAGATCAGTCTAGCAGCAAATGAGTTTACCGATTATGCTATGATTTGGTGGGATCACTTGTCTCTACTCGGAGGAGAAACTATGAGAGACCGGTTCAGACATGGGCAGAACTTAGGGGTCTCATGAGAAAGAGATTTATACCCAGCCATTACTTTAGGGAGTTGTATCAGAAACTACAACATCTGTATCAGGGGACCAAAAGTGTTGAGGACTATTACACAGAGATGGAAGTTGCCATGATCAGGGCAAATGTAGTTGAGGATGCAGAAGCTACTATGGCACGGTTTCTAGGGGGCTTGAATAGAGAGATTGCAAACATGGTGGAGTTGCATCATTATGTTGATTTGGAGGATATGCTTCACATGGCTATCAAGATAGAAAGGCAACTCAAGAAAAAGTCAACATCCAGATTTGGTACTCAGGCTACTTCTGCATGGAAAGGGAAATGGGTTTCGAATGAGAAGCGAGATGGAGGCTTTGACAAGCCTAGAGGCGAATTCAGTGGAGGCTTTAATAAGCCTAGGGCCGAACCTAGTGCCAAGGGTAAAAAGGCTGCAGAACCGAGCAAAACTAGGCCGAAACCTGAGGGTGCAGCTGCTAGAACTAAAGATGTCAAGTGTTTCAAATGTTTGGGCATGGGACACTATGCTTCACAATGTCCAAATAGGCGTACCTTAGTGATTGATAAAAAGAGTGGAGAGGTGTACTCTACCGATAGTGAGGTTGAGGAGGAGATGCCAGAGTTGGAGGATGCTAGTGACCATGAGGGAGCTGCATACCCGCTGGATAACTTATCATTAGTTGTCAAGCGTGCCTTGAGTGCACATGTTGTAGAGGATGAGAGTGTGCAGCAGAGGGAGAACATATTCCATACTAGGTGCCGTGTGAATGGCAAGGGGTGTAGTATGATCATAGATGGGGGCAGTTGTACTAATGTTGCTAGCACAGCTTTGATTGAGCGATTGGGGTTGAGTTGCTTAAGACACCCGAAGCCTTACAAGTTGCAGTGGTTAAATGATTGTGGGGAGATAAGTGTGACAAAGCAGGTACTGTTGAGCTTTACCATTGGGCCATACACAGATGATGTCCTATGTGATGTGATACTGATGCATGTAGGACATATTCTTTTGGGCAGGCCGTGGCAGTTTGATAAGAAGGTTATTCATGATGGGTTCAAGAACAAGTACTCTTTCCAGCATAAGGGAAAACCCATTACATTATACCCACTTACACCTGCACAAGTCCATGAAGATCAGGTTAAGTTGCAACTTGAGCGTGACAAAGAGAGAGCGAAGGGAAACACCACCTTGGGTGAGACTAGTGAGAGTGGTGTATCTGGTGAGAACAATAAGGCCAAGGCAGTGGGAGTTTCCAAGGGGAGTGTGAGTGAACGTAAGGGGGAAACAAAAGGGAGAGTTAAAAAGAGTTTCTACATGGGTGAGGGTGAAGCAAGGAAAGCGTTCAAGGCTAGCAAGCTCATGTTATTGTTAGTCTATAAGGAGCCTCATATTTATTTTACTAACTCTGACCATTTGCTTCCTGTGTCTATTTCTTTTGCAGGATTACAGTGACGTACTGACAGAGGACATACCTAGTGGACTTCCACCCATTAGAGGTATTGAACACCAGATAGACTTCATACCTGGAGCAGTCATTCCTAACAGACCGGCTTATAGGAGCAATCCCGAGGAGACAAAGGAGCTACAAAGGCAAGTACGGGAGTTGATGGACAAGGGGTATGTAAGGGAAAGCATGAGTCCTTGTGCAGTACCAGTGCTTCTAGTTCCTAAGAAAGATGGGACGTGGCGTATGTGCGTTGACTGCCGAGCTATCAACAATATTACGGTAAAGTATCGTCACCCCATTCCTAGACTAGATGACATGTTGGATGAATTGCATGGTTCCAAAATTTTTAGTAAGATTGATTTAAAGAGTGGATACCATCAAATTCGCATGAGAGAGGGAGATGAGTGGAAAACTGCATTTAAGACTAAGTATGGCTTGTATGAATGGTTAGTTATGCCATTTGGTCTCTCAAACGCACCTAGCACATTTATGAGATTGATGAATCATGTTATGCGTGCATTTTTAGGTAAGTTTGTTGTGGTTTATTTTGATGAAATCTTAGTTTATAGTAAAATAGTAGATGAGCATGTAATGCATTTGGAGCATGTACTTGATGTTTTACGAAAAGAACAATTGTATGCTAACTCTGACAAATGCACATTTTGCATGGATAGAATTGTTTTTCTTGGCTTTGTTGTGAGTGCAGATGGCATCAGGTAGATGTGGAGAAGGTAAAGGCAATTCAGGAATGGCCTACACCAACTACAGTGACAGAAGTCCGAAGCTTTCATGGGTTAGCGAGCTTCTATAGGAGATTTGTCAAGGACTTCAGTAGCATTGCCGCGCCATTGACTGAGGTAGTAAAAAAGACAGTTGGTTTTCAATGGGGCGAGGCGCAAGAGCGAGCATTCCAGGACCTTAAAGCGAAGTTATGCAGTGCACCCATTTTAGCACTACCCAACTTCGAGAAGACATTTGAGATTGAGTGCGACGCATCAGGGTTAGGTATTGGAGCAGTTCTCATGCAAGAAAAGCGGCCAATAGCCTATTTTAGTGAGAAGCTGAATGGAGCAGCTTTGAGGTACCCCACGTATGAAAAAGAGTTATATGCGCTTGTGAGAGCACTTGAGACATGGCAGCACTACTTGTGGCCTAAAGAGTTCGTGATCCACACCGACCATGAATCATTAAAACACTTGAAGGGTCAAGGTAAGCTGAATAAGCGACATGCAAAATGGATGGAATTCGTTGAGTCATTTCCATATGTTATATGCTACAAGCAAGGTAAAGAAAACATAGTGGCTGATGCATTATCTCGCAGGTATGTTTTACTTACTTTAATGCATGCACGGATGTTGGGATTTGATTTGATTAAGGAATTATATGAGTGTGATTCTGATTTTGGTGAGATTTTATGCTACTTGTGCAAAGTCATCTTTTGGAAAGTTTTACATTCATGACAGATTCTTATTTAAAGCGAACAGGTTGTGTGTTCCTGCTTGTAGTATGCGTGAGTTGCTTGTGAAAGAAGCGCATGGGGGAGGTTTGATGGGGCATTTTGGGATTACTAAGACTTTAGCTATTTTACATGAGCACTTTTATTGGCCTAAAATGAAACGTGATGTTGAGCGTATTTGTGATAAGTGTCTAACATGTAAGCATGCTAAATCTAAATTAATGCCACATGGTTTGTATACTCCTTTGCCTGTACCTAGTGAACCCTGGGTTGATATATCAATGGATTTTATGTTAGGTTTGCCTAGGACAAAGAGGGGTAGAGATTCAATCTTTGTTGTAGTTGATAGGTTTAGTAAAATGGCTCATTTCATTGCATGTCATAAAACCGATGATGCTACAAACATTGCAGATTTATTTTTCAGAGACATAGTGCGACTCCATGGTATACCTAGGAGTATTGTCTGATAGAGATGTTAAGTTCCTTAGCCATTTTTAGAAGGTGTTTTGGGCTAAACTAGGCACCAAATTATTGTATTCTACCACATGTCATCCACATACTGATGGACAAACAGAGGTAGTTAATAGGACTTTATCTCAATTATTGCGCACTATAGTTGGCAAGAATTTGAAGAGTTGGGAAGATTGTTTGCCATTTATTGAGTTTGCATATAATCGTAGCATTCATTCTCTACACATCAATTTCACCTTTTAAAATTGTTTATGGTTTTCAGCCACTAACTCCATTGGATTTGTTACCTTTGCCTGTTGATGAGCATGGGGGCTAGATGGAAAAAGGAAATCCGATTTGGTGAAGCACATACATGAGAAAGCAAGAGAGCAAATACAACGAAAAAATGAGCAATATGCTTCTCATGCTAATAAGGGAAGAAAGCTGTGGTCTTTCAGCCTGGAGATTGGGTTTGGGTACACATGCGCAAGGAGAGATTTCCTGAACAACGTAAATCTAAGCTACAACCGAGAGGAGATGGTCCATTTCAAGTTTTGGAACGGATTAATGACAATGCATACAAGCTGGATTTACAAGGTAAGTTAATATGTGTCTGCTACATTTAATGTTTCTGACTTAACTCCTTTTGCTGCAGGTACAGATTCGAGGTCGAATCCTTTTCAAGAGGGAGGGAATGACATGATCCAGGCCGACAACAAACCAAAGGACGTATTACAAGTACCAGAAGGGCCAATTACGAGGCAGAGGACCAAAAGACTCAGAGAAGCAATGACGGGATTAGTTCAGAGTTTTATGGCTGACTGCAACAAACAAATAGAAATGCATATGGGCTTTGATGGAAAGGGCCCAAAACCATTTCACTTGGCCCAAATCAGTTTAGAATGAAGCTTCCTAGGCTTTTGAAGACTTAAAGACTTGATATTTGTGTAATTTAGTTTTTTAGGGGCATTGTTGTCTTTATGCCTTTAGGGTTTCTTTTTGTAACACTATTTAATCTTACTTTCTTCTTCATTTGAGTAACTAACGAATTTGTAAACTCAAAAGCTTAAAGCGTTAGCTATGGCCGAATTATTGTAAGGGAGGATTCCCCTTTTCAAGTTTGAATCGACTTATCTAAGTTTTGGCAAACTTAGTGGCGTCTCATTGCTAGCAAAACACTACAAGGATTCATCTTAAAGGTTCTCAAGGGCAAGTTCTTTGTGGGTCTTCTTTGTGGCCTTGGAAGGGTTTTGTTTCTACAAAATCATATTCGCGGTTCTTGGGGTTCTGTCCGTTGCTTGGAGTTTGCTTGGATTTCGAATCCAAGTGGGTTTCTTGTCACCCTACGTATTTTTCATGCACAGACTTTATTTTTCCAAAAAAAATTCGTATATAAGCATGCAAATTACTATCTAACAACAACTAATTTAATAAGTTCTTAAGATTGTTGGGGAATTGGTATTGTTAAATGAAATCAAAATGCATCAACAATCAATATACCCTAGATCTACACTAACATGCCAATTTGGACAAAACCTAAAACCTTGAAAGTAAAAAAAAAACTGGAAAATCTGACGAAAAAAAATGCTCCAAGTCGAGTTGCCTCTGTCCTCAAGAACTTATTAGCCCCATCTCGGTGCTCTACAGATTTTGTGGCTAATGTCCTCCCAGGATAACTTGGATTCCTCTTATTCAAAGGGCACTCCCTAACAAGATCTCGAACTGGGACAATGGTAGAATCTCTCTCTGACTCTTAAAACAACAAATGTAGTGACTTCGAGATGGATTTTCGGATTCCTTAGAATGAACATGGAGGCTCCCCTATAAAGGCATGGAAAGGTGCCTTAAGGGCACCATTTGGTTTGGGGTGTAACCCTCCCAAGGGTTATACCCATCTCATGCACCACTTGGAGCCTAGAAGTATGTTCTTCGAAATTGGAGGATATGTCCTACATGTTTGTACTCATAGGGCACCATCCAAGGGACATGTCCCTCTTACATCCAAACTTAATATTTGAAGAATTTACAACACTATTTTATATACATCATCAAGACGTGTCGTTACAATGAGTGGTTAGAATTTAGTTGTTGTTAAGTTATAATTAACCTGAAGAGGTTCCTCAGTGCTAAAGGCCTCTTACTTTAGCGATTTCCTTCCTCTTCAGTTTAAGGTTTGAATCTCATTAGGTGCATTTCCTTGGAATCATGCCCATGGTGTTAAAAGACATCGACTTACCTTGATATGTATTAGGAAACTTCTGAGGACACGGGACTCAGGTCCTGAGGATTAGGTGAGGTGCACGTAAGCTAGTCCGGAAACTCTGATTATCGAAAAAAAATTAAAATTGGAAAAAAAAAAGCCCCAAAAAATTTGGGGGATTTGAGATAAATTTTTATATCCCGATATAAAAATATGAAGGATTTTTTAGTGGATGGAGATAATAGTAGGATGAGATGTGATTTTAACAGAATTGGATGAGAATATTTTTTTGTCCAAAAAAATTACAAGAAGGGATCAGAATTGGTAAATCTCCATCTATCTCATCCTATGGCCATCCCTTCCATATGCCAAAGGATTGTTAAATGATTTTCAAGTATATTTATTTAGTTGGACATATCAAATAACTGAGAGGAGACCTACAAATAATTCCCCTTTCTCATTTGCCCACGGAAAGCATTACACTAATGTTGAGAAGCAAGCTGGCTCAGATCCCTAAAAATCAAACAATTCAAAAGGGAGATCTTAAGTTGTTGGATGAAATTCGGGATGTAGCATCTATTCAATTGGAAGCATATCAGAGACATTTGGAAGGGTAGTGCCCTCACCTCTTCTGGGGCGAGAGTGGCTTGGAGTAGAGTTTGTTTACCTCTAAAGGAGGGTGGGCTGGGGATTAAGAGTTTGGATACTTGGAATAGAGCGGCTATTGTTAAGCACATTTGGTTTCTTTGTTCTAGCCAGGTCTCTTCTTGGACGAATTGGGTTCACTCTTATTTGTTGAGGGGGAGAAGTTTTTGGGAGGTCACATGTCCTTCTGATTGCTCTTGGAGTTGGCGTAAGATCTTGGAGCTCCGTTCTTGGTCCCGGCGGCGGATGAGAGTTAGGATTGGGAATGGTGAGAAGACTTTATTGTGGTTTGATTATTGGCATCCTTTGGGCCCGATTGTGGACACGTTGGGTGAGAGAGTGATTTATGATTCTGGCTTGGATAGGATGGCTACAGTTGCTTCCATTATCTCTGATTCTGCTTGGCGTTGGCCCCCTTCTAGGTCTGCTGCCCTTGTTGACTTGGCTCAGTCCCATCTTCCGTCTCCTTCTATTTTGAGGGAGGACGTGCTGGTTTGGGAGGATGATAAGAGTGGGAGATTTTCTGTGGATAGTGCCTGGAATGCCATGCGTACTAGGGGAAACTTGTTGCATTGGTCTCGAGTTGTTTGGTTCCGGAAGGCTATTCCTCGTCATTCCTTCTTACTTTGGATGTCTATTCAGGGAGGCCTTTGTACCCAGGATAGTTTGATGAGGTTTGGTATTTCTGCTTGCTCTCGTTGTATTCTTTGTGGTTGTTCAAGTGAGGACATTGATCATCTTTTCTTCCAGTGCATCTTCTCTTCGAGGGTCTGGTCGTCTGTGCTGGCTTTGTGTGGGTTAGATTGGAGTCGTCGGGATTGGCGACAGACTGTTGAGTGGTTATGTCAGTTCACTGATACCTCTTTACGTCACCTTCTGGTTCGTCTGTCTTTTGCAGCTTCAGTCTACCATATTTGGAGGGAGAGGAATGCTCGCACTCATGATATGCCTTTTCGGCCTGTTTCTACTATTCTTTATGATATTGTTTTTGATGTTCGGAATCGTGCTAGCTTTGTACGTAAGGCGAAACCATCTTATGACAATAAATGGCTTCACCTTTCATGGCACTTGCCCGTGGACATCTTCTGTTGATCTTTACTTGTAGCCTATAGGCTTTTCTTCTAGGAGGGCTTGTCCTCTCTAGTTTGTCTGGGGTATGCCCCTTTGCTCTTTGTATAGTTTTCTTTTGGTTATAATACTTACCTTATCCAAAAAAAAAAACATCGAGAAACTCGCTAAAACGTGGAAGGCCATTTCATGAGGGTTTTCTTCTAGGAGGGCTTGTCCTCTCTAGTTTGTCTGGGGTATGCCCCTTTGCTCTTTGTATAGTTTTCTTTTGGTTATAATACTTACCTTATCCAAAAAAAAAACTAGAAAATGAACTTCCCTATTCCTATGAAATATTTTGGCGCTTAAGCCCTAGAAGGGCATTCTCTGATGAGCCTATATGTAATCCATGAAATATTTGGGTGTTTAAACCGCGAAAGGAACATCTTCCTGAGAGTCTCTACCCAACCTGGAAATTTTTTTAGGCGCTTAAGCCCTGGAAGAAGCATCCTTCGGTGAACATATATCTGATTTAAGGAAATATGCATGTGCTTAAGCCTTGGAAAGAGTATACTTCAGTGATCCTATACCCTAGTTTTTGGGTGATTAAGCCTCAGAAGGAGTATCCTACCGATACCAATTATAACAAAAGTCTCTCAGCCATGGATGAAGTTTATGCTCATCGATGAGTTTATATTATGAAGCCTCAGAATAAGTATTTGAAAGAACCCTGAGGTGAGCTCATAAAAGTCCTTACACCAGGGATGAAACAACAAACTCAACGACGTCTACTTTGAAATAATGGAAGAAAACTCTCCTTGATAAAATTCAAAAAGGCTAGTCTTAAAGGATCTACAAGGGTCTGTCAATTAAATAAAGTGGAGCATCTACAAATAGGTTACGTAATAACCAATATTCAAATCGGTTACACAATAACCAATACTTGAATCAGTTGGATAATCCACTGATTTAATTAGAAATTTCCTAGGAAGAGTGGCAACTTGTTGAATTAAGATTCTATTTTTTCACAAAGACCATACTGATATAATAAATCATATGTTGGAAGTCTTGACAAATGACTTAGTTAATTTATCATTCAAAACTATGATTTAGTCAATTTATTATAGAAAGACAAGTCGGATTAGAATAATCCTAGAAACAGTCAAATTTATTTGAAATTGCCTAAGTGTTTCATTATATACTTAGATAAAATTATTAGAGACCAATTTCACTCTGAAATAAAATGCTCAAAATAAAATTACAAAAGGATAGTTGCAAATGTTTTCATTTTATTAAGGGCCACTATCGGACCAAAGTATACATAACAAAAAATAAAAAATGACGAGTACATTTATTTCTCATTAGAGGGAACCTTAGGACCCTCCTCTGCCCCATCCGAGTCTGGATGAGAATGGATTCTAAATTTGATGAGATGGGTTGTCGTTTAAGTGCATCTTGGACCATCCCCAATCAAGTAGTATGACTCGTCAAAGTGACAAGGGAGAAGTCATTTTCTTTCCCGGTGGCACCGGGATCCAATCCGGTAAGAAATGGTGGTGTTAGGAAACATCATCCCTAATATATTTTCATATTTGTCCTTTTAGGATCTAACCAAATATGTATTATTAGTCCTAAATATATTCACAAACTAATTCAAATAAACCTAAGTTAACCACAACACAATTGTATACCTTTATTCTTGTAGAGATGCTCTTAATCAAATTTAATTGATTGCTTAACTCAATAAGCAAATGCTCTTATTTATATGAGGGAAATCAAGTCACTATAATTTCACATGTATTGTTTCCTATTAGCTCACATGCATTTGGAAGCAAGCCTTGATTACTATGTAATCATTGATTACTATGTAATCACATGTATTTGGATGCATAATGACTTTCTCTAACCCTTCTAAGAGAACCCTTCTAAAATATTACCATCATGGGTGTACCATATGTTCCCCATTAATATTTTCTAATTTGTTGTTACTTAACAACATTTTACAACATCTCCCACTCACACATGATGGGATCAACATTTTTTATTGTCTCTACAAGAATAATTCATACTTAGCAATTATGTCATGCGACCAACAAACTTCGAGAACTCACTTGCTATACATCTATTAGGAATATATAGATGCTCGAATAATGGATAGAACCATAGTGGATTAGGTATGCAATATCCTCGATCATTTATCACATTATATCTCTCTCGATCTCTTTTCGAATGTAATATTTATTTTGTATTCACAATCATGTTTGATCACATAGAACAACATAATTGGTCGACCAATGAATACAAGTTAATGTGATATTACTTATATAATGATCTTTCTCCTTTCTCGAATCTCTCAACCTTGATTCAATTCATTTTTCCAGAGATGTCCTTTCGGATCGAATCTCTCATGATCCTTCAGCAACACTCCAAGATAGCTGACATGATCCAGGCCGACAACAAAGCAAAAGACCCATTACAAGTACCAGAAGGGCCAATTACGAGGCAGAGGACCAAAAGACTCAGAGAAGCAATGGCGGGATTAGTTCAGAGTTTTATGACCGATTGCAACAAACAAAAAGAGACGCATGTGGGCTTCAATAGAGAGGGCCCAAAGCCACTTCACTTGGCCCAAATCAGTTTTGAATGAAGCTTCACAAGGCTTTGAAGACTTGAAGACTTTGATATTTTTGTAATTTAGCCTTTAGGGGCATTGTTGTCTTATGCCTTTAGGGTTTCTCTTTGTAACACTATTTAAGCTTTCTTTCTTTTTCATTTTGAGGACAATAAACGAAATTTGTAAAACTCAAAAGCTTAAAGCTTTGGCTATGGCCGAATTCTTGTAAGGGAGGAATTCCCCTTTACAAGTTTGAATCGACTTATCTAAGTTTGGAAAACTTAGTGGCGTCTCCATTGCTAGCGAAACACTACAAGGATTCATCTTAAAGGTTCTAAAGGGCAAGTTCTTTGTGGGTCTTCTTTGTGGCCTTGGAAGGGTTTTGTTCATACAAAATCAAATTCGCAGTTCTTGGGGTTATGTCCATGCAATGAATTGCAGATATGAACAGGACAATCAGAATCTAAAATCCAACTGGAAAAAATAGCTTCACAAGCTAAAGAGAGCCTCTGAATTCAGACCCTGAAATCAGACCCTGAAAAACTTAGCCTCTGAAATCAGACCCTGAAACTTAGCCTCTGAATTCAGACCCTGAAATCAGACCATGATTAACTCTGAAATCAGACCCTGAAAACCAGCCTCTGAAATCAAAGCCTAACTCAGCCTATGAAATCAGAACCTAAATCAGCCTCTGAAATCAGAACCTAAATCAGCCTCTGAAATCAGAACCACTATATCAGCATCTGACGTTATAAAAAAAAAGGACTTGAGAGTGATAGTGATCACTTGAGCAAAAAAAAAAAGTAAAAAAGTGAACTTTTTTGGTTGAATTTGGTTTGTTCCATATTATCATTTAGGTGTCCGTGGAGGGTATTCTATCAAAATTGCTATAGAGGTGCCAAATTTTCTCCCGAAATTACATACGACCGTGAATTTGCATGCTTATTTTTTTTCCATTGTGCTAATTGTTTACTTCTTTATTCTAATTACTCTTGCTTAAGTATTATTGATTGAGTATTCGTCATTGCTATTCTTGTTCGCATTTTGTTTCCGCCTGCCCTATATATATATTATTGGGTCCGTTGTGTTTCATGCTAGCTTGAGGACTACACTTGGCTTTGTACTATTGGATTGAGTGTGATTCACATTTGAATTGAGGAAGAACTCAAGAGTGGTAAAAGGCAAACACGAGTGGAGTGATATCATTCGAGTGTAAACACGTGAGATTGTGAGGATTTACATATTTTCTTTACTTTCTTATTATTTATAATCTGTTTGTTTAGTGTTGAGATGGCAGGTCTAACCACTAATGAAAAGCTTGAGGCTCTGGATAGGAAAATTACAGATATGATGGAGAACATGAATACCGCTTTGGAGAGATTGTACAAGAGTGTAGAGAGTATTCAAACTGGTAGCGGTCCCAGAGCACCACCACCCCAACATATACCACCACCTCATAATATGCCACCTCGCCGTGTACCACCACAGTATGTACCGCCAGATGAAGAGGAAGCTGAAAATGAGTTTGATGATTCTGATGGTCTTGATGATGTTGAGGAGAGATTTCAGCCTAGGCATGATAGGAGGCCTAATAGGAGGTTTGATATGAGGGATAGACGGTTTGATGATAGAGGTGAATTTGATGCCAGAAGAGGGGATTATGATATGAGAGGATATGGTAGACGATGAGATGTAGATGGTGATCTAGGTAGCATCAAGATCAAGATACCAACATTCCATGGCAAGAATGATCCTGAAGCTTATTTAGAATGGGAAAAGAAAATAGAATTGATTTTCAACTGTCATCACTACTCAGATGAGAAGAAGATCAATCTGGCAGTAATTGAGTTTACCGATTATGCTATGATTTGGTGGGATCAGCTTGTCTCTACTCGGAGGAGAAATTATGAGAGACCGGTTCAGACATGGGCAGAACTTAGAGGTCTCATGAGAAAGAGATTTATACCCAGCTATTACTATAGGGAATTGTATCAGAAACTATAGCATCTGTGTCAAGGGACCAAGAGTGTTTTTTTTTTGGATAAGGTAAGTATTATAACCAAAAGAAAACTATACAAGAGCAAAGGGGCATCCCCCAGGATCTAGAGAGGACAAGCCCTCCTAGAAGAAAGCCAAACGGCTACAAGAGATCAACTAAAGATGTCATCGGGCAAGTGCCACGAAAGGTGAAGCCATTTATTGTCATAAGATGGAGTCACCTTACGTAAAGAACTAACACGATTCCAAACATCAAAAACAATATCATATAGAAGAACAGAAACTGGCCTAAGAGGCATATCATGAGTGCGAGCATTCCTCTCCCTCCATATATGGTAAACTGACGCTGCAAAGGACAGACGAACCAGAAGATGATATAAAGAGGCATCAGAGAACTGACAAAGCCACTCAACAGTTTGGCGCCAATCTCGACAGCTCCAGTCTAAACCACACACATGCTAACACAGACGACCAAACCCTCAATGAAAAGAGGCACTGAAAAAAAGATGATCGATGTCCTCACTCGAACAACCACAAAGGATACACCGCGAGCAAGAGGATATACCAAATTTCATTAGACTGTCCTGAGTACAAAGGCCTCCCTGAATGGACATCCAAAGAAGAAAAGAATGGCGGGGAATAGATTTCCGGAACCAGACAACTCGGGACCAAGGCATCTCGGGTCTCCTCGACCTCAAAGCATTCCAGGCACAATCCACAGAAAATTTCCCATGTCTATCATCTTCCCAAACCAGCATATCCTCCCTCAAACTAGAAGGAGACGGAAGGTGAGTCTGAGCCAAATCAACAAGAGCAGCAGATCTAGAAGGGGGCCAATGCCAAGCAGAATCAGAGATAATGGAAGCAACTGTCGCCATCCTATCCAAGCCAGAATCATAAATCACTCTCTCGCCCAATGAGTACTCAATCGGGCCTACAGGATGCCAATTATCAAACCACAATAAAGTCGACTCACCATTCCCAATACTCACTCTCATCCGCCGACGGGACCAAGAACGAAGCTCCAAAATCTTACGCCAACTCCAAGAGCAATCAGAAGGACGAGGGATCTCCCAAAAACTTCTCCCCCTCAGTAAATAAGAGTAAACCCAAGTAGACCAAGAAGAAACCTGACCACAACAGAGAAACCAAATATGCTTGACAATAGCTGCTCTATTCCAAGCTTCCAGACTCTTTATACCCAGACCCCCCTCCTTAAGAGGTAAACAAATTTTGCTCCAAGCTACTCTAGCCCCAGTAGTGATAAGCGCACTACCCTTCCAAAGGAAAACGAAGGATAGTCTCCACCTTCCTAATCACTGACTTAGGAAGAATAAATAAAGAAGACCAATAAACTTGAATGGAGAACAAAACAGACTTTATAAGCTGGAGCCGACCTGCATAAGAGAGAAACTTACAACTCCAACTTTTAGCACGCATAACAATACGATCCACAAGAGAAGCACAGTCAGAGGCCCTAAGTTTAGTAGAGATCAAAGGAACCCCCAAATACCTCACAGGAAGAGTCCCCACCTGGAATCTCAACACATCTCGCAGATGGTCTTGCATAGAAAGAGAGATGCCAGAAGAGAAGAGATGACTCTTAGCTGGATTCGGAATTAAACCTGATAAACCACTGAACTGCCCAATACAATCCTTGATCAAAGAAACAGAGGATGCATCTGCTTTACAAAAAATCATAAGGTCATCTGCAAAACAGAGATGAGTAAGACGGTCCTTTGAACACCGCCAGTGGAACTGGAAACCCGGATCAGTAGCCATATTACGAAGAAGGCCTGATAAAACTTCCATAGCCAAAACAAAAAGATAAGGAGACATAGGATCACCTTGTCGCAACCCACGACCCCCAGAGAAAAAACCATGCAGCTCACCATTAATAGAAACAGAGAATCTCGTAGTAGTCATACACTCCTGAATCCAACCCACCATCCTCTCAGGAATACCAACAGTCCTCAGAACCTCAACCAAAAAATCCCAACGAACAGTGTCATAAGCTTTCATCAAGTCTATCTTAAGAGCACACCTCGGAGAACCGCCATTCCGGTGATAATTCCGAACCAATTCCTGACATAAGAGAATATTGTCGCTAATACGCCTTCCCTCGACAAAGCAGATTGATTCTGACTGATCACTGAAGGGAGAATGACCTTAATTCTGTTCGCAATCAGCTTAGCAATGCACTTGTAAATGGTGTTACAGCAAGAAATGGGCCTATAATCCTTAACCTGGGAAGGGTTAGGAATCTTAGGAATCAGAGCAATGGATGTAGCATTTACCTGCCTCAAAAGACGTCCAGAAGAAAAGAATGAATGAATAGCACATAAGACATCATCCCCCACAATATTCCAACACTTCTTAAAGAAACCCGAATTAAACCCATCCGGACCTGGAGCTTTATTGTCTTTCAGCCCGAACAAAACAGCCTTAATCTCCTCATCCTCAACCTCACGAGAAAGAGCCATACTCTGCTCCTCAGTCACATGTCTAGTAATAGCAGAATGGAGGGTCACCCTATCAAAATCCTGCTGACGGTGCTGAGGACCAAAAAGGGACTCAAAAAAAGAAACAATCTCATCTCTAACCAAAGCATCTTCCTCCACTCGGGTACCATCCTCTTTAGTAATAGAAGTAACCTTACTACGGCCATGAAATCTCTTCATAGCGGTAAAGAAGAACTTAGAATTCTGATCCCCAAGGTTAAGCCACTGAACACGAGATTTCTGTCTATTAAAGCCTTCTTCAGCCCGACTCAAATCACCATAACTCACTGAAAGACGAGGGGAAGTCCTGTAAAGCACATTGAACTCTATCCAACTCCTTCCTGATCTCCAAAACACGACAAGAAATTTTAGAGAAATGCTCAACATTAAATTTCTTCAAAGCTGCTTTAACATTCTTTAGCTTACAACATAACCGGAACATTGGAGTACCATGAACATCAATATCCCAAGCCCTAGCCACAACAGAAAGAAAATCAGGATGATCCACCCAAAACTGAAAGAATTTAAAGGGAATTTTCCTTTTAGGAGCTCTGCAAGCTTAACAACCATAGGAGAGTGATCAGAAATCCGGGAAGGAAGAAAGCGGGCAGAAGAACCCGGGAAAATACACTCCCAAGAAGGATTTACCAGAACACGGTCCAACTTGCGCCAAATAGGAGACTGAATCTGCTTATTAAACCAAGTAAACTTACACCCAGAATACTGCAGATCATCCAAGCCAGCTTGACCCAAACAGCAACCCAAGTCATCTTTCCAAGCTGGCCAAGCCACAGATCCACCACTATGCTCAAACGGAGAACGGATAGCATTGAAATCACCTAAAACAAGCCATGGGGAATCATCAACCATACTACCACAATTAAGCAGGTCAGCCCAAAGTTCTCGCCGCTTCTCGTAATCACACTCACCATAAACCACTGAAACTACACAATTCCAAGCCCCAGAAATAGGAGTCACACGGCAGTGAATAGCTTGAGCTGAAGACTGAATAATGCTAACAACAACATCACTAGGATTCCAACAAACCCAGATACGACCAAACAGACTAATATCAGAATGGCAAAAAAACTTCCAAGAAGGATTAATCGCACGAGAGACATTCATAAGATTAACCTCCTTAACCTTGGTTTCAACTAAACCACACAACGAGAGCTTCTCCTCACTAAAAAACCTCCTGACTTCAGCATGTTTTAAAGGGTCATTGAGACCTCTAATATTCCAACAACCAAAAATCATTAAAACAGATGAAAAAAGGCCAAACCCACAAATCAACGTCGACGACCCCCTCCAGAAGACTTCCACTTCTGACTCCTTTTCCCACCTGAACCCTTTTTGGATTTGTTACCATAAGTCAATTTCTTAGATTCCAGGGAGTCAACAGCCTTAATAGCCAAACTGTTAACCAACGGAGTAGGCGAATCATAAACTGCAGACGGCGAGCACTCATTTACCTCAGTATAAGGAAGATCCTCACCAAGTTGTGAAGAGTCAATGGAGTTTTCCCCTTTCAAATTACCATCTATCACCATAGAAGCAGTCTCAGAAGAAATCACAGGCAGAGAATGAGTAACCAAAGTCGGATTCAACCCATTAGAAGAACCCTCACCCAAAACAAGAATTCTCTCAGCAATCAGAGGCACCACATCACTCGAACTAACATGATGGTTCAAAGAAGTACCCTTACCTTTCTTATTTTTAGTGACCGGGATCCAAGCCCCCTCCTGAGCCTTAGCAGAATCAAAAGGAGCATCCTTATTCGGAGGATGTGGCTTAGGAATAGCAGGCTGAGGAAAACTTTTACTCTCCTTACTAGGTGCCTTTCTGGGGCACGAATTCACCGAGTGCCCAAAAACTTCACAAGTGGAACATTTCACAGGAACCCATTCAAACTCAACCCTAATAGGAACCCTAGTGCCATTAGGGTGTTGGAACACAATCTCCTCGATAAGGGGCTCCGAGCATCAATCTCAACACAAACACGAGCAAAGCTGAGACGTTTCCTGGACTGGGTAATATAGTCAACATTGAGAGGTTTCCCAACAGCACTTGCCACACAGCTAATCCCTTTCGCCGTCCATAAAGAGAAAGGAAGGTCAAACAGTTTGAGCCAGACCGGGACCTTGAACAAATCCTCCTTAGTCAAAGATAAATTAGAATGCCAAAGTTTTAAAACCAACGGCCTATTAGCCATATGCCAAGGGGCTCCATCCAACACCACACCAGCCTCTTGAAGGCTATTGAATCTAAACAAAAAGAAACCATTCTCGGACGTAAGGACTTCTAACAAACCCATCCTTCCCCATAACTTGTGTGCAATAGAATTGACAGTTTGGAAGGGTAGACGTTTTCCCACAAAATAACCCGAGATGGAAGTTACCATGATCAGGGCAAATGTAGTTGAGGATGCAAAAGCTACTATGGCACGGTTTATATGGGGCTTGAATAGAGAGATTGCAAACATGGTGGAGTTGCATCACTATGTTGATTTGGAGGATATGCTTCACATGGCTATCAAGGTAGAATGGCAACTCAAGAAAAAGTCAACATCCAGATTTGGTACTCATGCTACTTCTGCATGGAAAGGAAAATCGGTTCCGAATGAGAAGCGAGATGGAGGCTTTGACAATCCTAGAGGCGAGTTCAGTGGAGGCTTTAATAAGCCTAGGGCTGAACCTAGTGCCAAGGGTAAAGAGGCTGCAAAACTGAGCAAAACTATACCAAAACCTGAGGGTGCAGCTACTAGAACTAAGGATGTAAAGTGTTTCAAATGTTCGGGCATGGGACACTATGCTTCACAATGTCCCAATAGGCGTACCTTAGTGATTGATAAAAAGAGTGGAGAGGTGTACTCTACCGATAGTGAGGTTGAGGAGGAGATGTCAGAGTTAGAGGATGCTAGTGACCATGAGGGAGCTGCATACCTGCTGAATAACTTATCCTTAGTTGTCAAGCGTGCTTTGAGTGCACATGTCGTAGAGGATGAGAGTGTGCAGTAGAGGGAGAACATATTCCATACTAGGTGCCGTGTGAATGGCAAGGGGTGTAGTATGATCATAGATGGGGGCAGTTGTACTAATGTTGCTAGCACAACTTTGATTGAGCGATTGGGGTTGAGTTGCTTGAGACACCCGAAGCCTTACAAGTTGCAGTGGTTAAATGATTGTGGGGAAATAATTGTGACAAAGCAGGTATTGTTGAGCTTTACCATTAGGCCATACACAGATGATGTCTTATGTGATATGATACCGATGCATGCATGACATATTCTTTTGGGCAGACCGTGGCACTTTGATAAGAAGGTTATTCATGATGGGTTCAAGAACAAGTACTCTTTTCAGCATAAGGGAAAACCCATTACATTATACCCACTTACACCTGCACAAGTCCATGAAGATCAGGTTAAGTTGCAACTTGAACGTGACAAAGAGAGAGTGAAGGGAAACACCACATTGGGTGAGACTAGTGAGAGTGGTGTATCGGGTGAGAAAAATAAGGCCAAGGCCGTGGGAGTTCCCAAGGGGAGTGTGAGTGAACGTGAGGGGGAAACAAAAGGGAGATTTAAAAAGAGTTTCTACATGGATGAGGGTGAAGCAAGGAAAGCGTTCAAGGCTAGCAAGCTCATGCTATTGTTAGTCTATAAGGAGCCTCATATTTATTTTACTAACACTGACCCTTTGCTCCCTGTGTCTATTTCATCTCTTTTGCAGGATTACAGTGACGTACTAACAGAAGACATACCTAGTGGGCTTCCACCCATTAGAGGTATTGAGCACCAGATAGACTTCATACTTGGAGCAGTCATTCCTAACAGACCGGCTTATAGGAGCAATCCCGAGGAGACAAATGAGCTACAAAGGTAAGTATGAGAGTTGATGGACAAGGGGTATGTAAGGGAAAGCATGAGTCCTTGAGCAGTACCTGTGCTTCTAGTTCCTAAGAAAGATGGGATGTGGCGTATGTGCGTTGATTTTCGGGCTATCAACAATATTACGGTAAAGTATCATCACCCTATTCCTAGATTAGATGACATGTTGGATGAATTGCATGGTTCCAATATTTTTAGTAAGATTGATTTAAAGAGTGGATACCATCAAATTCGCATGAGAGAGGGAGATGAGTGGAAAACTGTATTTAAGACTAAGTATGGCTTGTATGAATGGTTAGTTAAGCCATTTGGTCTTTCGAACGCACCTAGCACATTTATGAGATTGATGAATCATGTTATGCATGCATTTTTAGGTAAGTTTGTTGTGGTTTATTTTGATGACATCTTAGTTTACAGTAAAACAGTAGATGAGCATGTTATGCATTTGAAGCATGTTCTTGATGTGTTAAGGCATGAAAAACTGTATGCTAACTTTGATAAGTGAACTTTTTGTATGGATAAAATTGTTTTCCTTGGATTTATTGTGAGTGCAGATGGCATCGAGATAGATTTGGAAAAGGTGAAGGCAATTCAGGATTGGCCAACACCAACAACAGTGACAGAAGTCGAAAGCTTCCATGGATTAGCAAGCTTCTACCATAGATTTTTTAAAGACTTCAGTAGTATTGCAGCACCACTGACTGAAGTAGTGAAGAAAACCATTGGCTTCAAATGGGAAGAAGAGTAGGAGCGTGCATTCCAGGATCTTAAAATGAAGTTGTGCAATGTACCAGTTTTGGCGTTTCCCAACTTTGAGAAGACATTTGAGATTGAGTGTGACGCATCCGGGATAGGCATTGGAGCGGTTCTTATACAAGAAAAGTGACCAATTGCCTACTTTAGTGAGAAGCTTAATGGAGCAGTTTTGAGATACCCACATATGACAAGGAGTTGTATGCACTAGTGAGAACTCTTGAGACTTGGCAGCATTATTTGTGGCCTCGAGAGTTTGTGATCCACACAGATCATGAATCATTGAATCATCTGAAGGGCCAAGGTAAGCTGAACAAACGACACGCAAAATGGTTAGAGTTTGTTGAGACATTTCCATATGAAATCCGCTACAAACAAGGTAAGGAAAACATTGTCGCCGATGCACTATTGCGAATGTATGCTTTATTTACTTCATTGAGTGCAAGAATGCTTGGGTTTGAATTTATTAAAGAACTTTATGCTAGTGATATTGACTTTAGTACTATCTATGTTGCATGTGAAAAGTCTGCTTTTAGTAAATTCTACCAACATGATGGGTTTCTGTTTAGGGAGAATAGATTATGCATTCATGTTTGTAGTAAGCGTGAGTTGTTAGTGAGGGAAACACATGGGGGAGGTTTAATGGGGCACTTTGGCATTGCCAAAACCTTAGGGGTATTGAGTGAATATTTTTATTGGCCTAAAATGCGGAGAGATATTGAGCATTTGTGTGATAAATGCTTAACTTGTAAACAGGCTAAATCTAAGGTTATGCCTCATGGGTTTTTTTTTTTTTTGGATAAGGTAAGTATTATAACCAAAAGAAAACTATACAAAGAGCAAAGGGGCATACCCCAGACAAACTAGAGAGGACAAGCCCTCCTAGAAGAAAAGCCTATAGGCTACAAGTAAAGATCAACAGAAGATGTCCACGGCATTGCCTATACCTAGTGAGCCATGGGTAGATGCATCGATGGACTTTATCTTGGGTTTACCTAGGACTAAGAAGGGTAGAGATTCCATCTTTGTAGTGGTTGATAGGTTCAGTAAGATGTCACACTTTATAGCATGTCATAAAATTGATGATGCCACTAACATTGCTGACTTGTTCTTTAGAGAAGTAGTATGACTCCATTGGATTCCACGGAGTATAGTTTCAGATCGTGATGTCAAATTCCTTAGTCACTTTTGGAAAGTTGTATGGGGTAATCTGGGAACTAAACTTTTGTATTCTACTACTTGCCACCCCCAAACTGATGGCCAGACCGAGGTTGTTAATAGGACATTGACTCAGTTATTGCGTATTATTATCAATAAGAACTTAAAAACTTGGGAGGATTGTTTGCCTTTTGCTGAATTTGCATATAATCGTAGTATTCATTCCTCTACATTTTACTCACCATTTGAAATTGTTTATGGTTTTCAGCCACTAACTCCATTAGATTTGTTACCTTTGCCTGTTGATGAACATGCGGGGCTAGATGGAAAAAGGAAAGCCGATTTGGTGAAGCATATACATGAGAAAGCAAGAGAGCAAATACAACGAAAGAATGACCAATATGCTTCTCATGCTAATAAGGGAAGAAAACGTGTGGTATTTCAGCCTGGAGATTGGGTTTGGGTACACATGCGCAAGGAGAGATTTCCTGAACAACGTAAATCTAAGCTACAACTGAGAGGGGATGGTCCATTTCAAGTCTTGGCACAGATTAATGACAATGTATACAAGCTGGATTTACAAGGTAAGTATAATGTGTCTGCTACATTTAATATTTTTGACTTAACTCCTTTTGATGCAAGTACAGATTCGAGGTCGTATCCTTTTCAAGAGAGAGAGGATGACATGATCCAAGCCGACAACAAAGCAAAAGACCCATTACAAGTACCAGAAGGGCCAATTACTAGGCAGAGGACCAAAAGACTCAGAGAAGCAATGGCGTGATTAGTTCAGAGTTTTATGGCCGATTGCAACAAACAAATAGAGACGCATGTGGGCTTCAATAGAGAGGGCCCAAAGCCACTTCACTTGGCCCCAATCAGTTTTGAATGAAGCTTCACATGCCTTTGAAGACTTTGGTATTTTTGTAATTTAGCCTTTAGGGGCATTGTTGTCTTATGCCTTTAGGGTTCTCTTTGTAACACTATTTAAGCTTTATTTCTTTTTCATTTTGAGGACAGTAAACGAAATTTTTAAAACTCAAAAGCTTAAAACTTTGGCTATGGCCGAATTCTTGTGAGGGAGGGATTCCCCTTTTCAAGTTTGAATCGACTTATCTAAGTTTGGCAAACTTAGTGGCGTCTCCATTGCTAGCAAAACACTACAAGGATTCATCTTAAAGGTTCTCAAGGGCAAGTTCTTTGTGGGAATTCTTTGTGGCCTTGGAAAGGTTTTGTTCCTACAAAATCAAATTCGCGGTCTTGGGGTTCTGTCTGTTGCTTGGGGTTTGCTTGGATTTCGAATCCAAGTGGGTTTCTTATCAATAGCGATCATCAAATCTAAATTTTGAGAAGCAGATAAGAATCTAAAAGGGTATAATGTGAGATTGAAATAATCTTAAGGGTCTCACACAATATGAAGACTGAGATCATTACTTGTATTACCCTCAATAGTAGCAAATGTACACATGTTGAAAACATGTGCTACGGTATTCTCTCCTTTCCCGTGGAGCATATATCTCATAAAATACCGTACATATTATAGTTCAGACAAACACAATGTCTAACTCATATCTGACGTTAAGACAAGTAAGGTCAAACGAACTTATTCACCTTATGTCATATCATATAGAAAGTGACCTCACAATGACATTACTTAATTTTCAATCTTGAGCTCTCTAAATTAGCACTCAGATAATTAGCTTAAAAATTTATCTCATCTCCCATTAACACAAAGCAATGGAGGCGATATAATAATTGATAGAATTAGAATATGGAGCGGGTAGCGGGAATCGAACCCGCATCGTTAGCTTGGAAGGCTAGGGGTTATAGTCGACGTTGATTCATACTTTTTAAGGCCGCTAATTCAAAACCGAACATGAAACGTTGGGGTCATTCGGCTCCTTTATGGACGATGGATATATTCCCAGATAGAAGCCGGGAGCGAAATAACAAAATTCGACCCATAACATCTATGTCAGCTTTTTTTGTCGGAATGAATTCAAAACAATTCGCTTTATAGATGATCCCTCTAGAAGAGTGGGATTATAACAATCCCAATCTTTCTAGTTACTTCGTTCTCTATTTCTATTTGAGAGAATCCTTAGGAAAAGTTTTTTGTTTCCCCGAGCTAATAGTATATTTGTTTAAAAAATATGTATCAACATATTAACATGTAAGCATTGAATACAAACATTAATGAGTATTAACATTAGTAAACATTATTGGGAAAAATAATACATAATAATATGTAAGTACATTAACTGTTTGGATGTATGCCCTAGGGCTGCATGTAATGTAAACGGTTTTATATGTTTTGAAAAAAAATGATGCATTATTCATTTATCAAAGTGTTTGTTTATTATTCGTATATTATAAATTATCTAGAATACCCTAGATTACTTATGTGCCTTCAGACTTAGTGTATGAGTGTCATACACAAGAGGATTAAGTTTGAAGTTAGTAATCTTAAACAGTCCATAGAGAGCAAATAAAACGGGTACTTTGTTTGTGGTTTATCTATAGCTGCGGTCCATTCTATATTTGTATGGCGACCTTGATCTGAGATCGTCCATGTAGAGACATGAGAATGGAGGTACCTTATATGATGTGATCATATAGGACTGGACCTAGATGGAAATGACTTTCTTATAATATCCGTTAAACAAATAAAATCATTTCGATCTACTAGATGGTCATATATGGATTGATCTTAATCCTGAGTGTACTACGAACTCCTACATGGCAGGCTATGTCCTTTGATTTATAAAGGTGAGGTTGGTGTAGTAGTCCCGACCAATAGTTACGTACTTTGGGGGCATAGTCTGTTGTGTAGCTGGAAACGTTTTACATAGATATGGATTTCACTCCTTCTTGCAAGAAGAGAATGAATATCTTCCTTAATGGTTGATTCGGTACTTGAACGGTTTGAGCGCTCAAGTATTTCTATTACGAAAAGAAAGATTAAAATTCATAATGGCTATGAATAAATCATTCATTAGAGAATCAATGACACTTAAGGTATAAATAATTAGAGGGGTATAATGGATATTATGACCCGGCTCTAATTACGAGATACTCGTGAAGGGTCAATTCGTATGTAGTGACTATATCTATGGACACCGACTTGATTCAGATTAATATATCATCTACGGCAACGAGAGTGCAACTTCGGGTTTTTAGTGGAATAAACCGGAATTAATATTTCGAAATATTTAATTAAGAGCTTAATTGATATTTCGAGATTATTTGAGCTCGGAACCGTAGGTCCATTTGGTCCCCGTGCTAGCTCGATAACAACAGCGGATTTAGTATAATTGGATATTCCAATTATATACTCACATATGTATAAATATTATTAATATGATTAATAATATTGATATGTCACACTTGATACTATATATTAAAAAGTTAGTATATAGTTTTAATAATTATTTGATGATTATTAATTGCATATTATTAAATTATATTATTTATATAATTTAATAAATATGGATATGATTTTTTAGATTCCAAAAATAATTTTTGAAAAGCTTGTGAATGGTTTTAGTAATTACACTTTATGAAAGGCTAATTACACCTTTTTATTTTTGTAACAGATCATTTATTATAGTAATAAAAGTTGATGTTACAAAATTAAAAGAAATAAACTTATATGGCCGAATATTGCTATGGAGGGGAGGGGAAGGGTTTGTTAATTTTGGAAATTAATACCCTAAGTATAAAAGAAAATTTGATTTTTCTTTTTTGTGATCTCTCATTTTCTAAACCCTAGCCTCCATCTTCTTCTTCTCCAAATCCTCTCAAGTTGTTGAGAAAACAAAAGAACAAAAAGAAAACAAAAATTAAAAGAACAAAAGTTGTTGTGTGACATTCATCTATAAATAATTTAGAGATTCTTTTTGTGAGTCTAGCCCACACTAGTTTCTGTTGGTAACAAGATATAGCTCGGAAGACTTTGTGGTGTTGAACCAAATAATCATCTTCTTCTTATTCTTGTTGTACTCGACAGTGAGGCATTATTTTGCTCACTACCGCCCCTTTACTTGGTGAAACAGAACTCGGTTTAGTTTCGTTTTAATCCATTTTTTTGGGGAATATTTTGTGGTGTTTTGGGACTGTGTTGGGGTTGTTTTCAAGTGAAAAATCAGAATAAAATACAGTCGTAGCCCACACATTTTAGGGCTGTTTTTGCAATGCATTGGGCGCGAATTGGGTCTAAAATAGTCCAATTTTTGTCCGGCTATTTGGGGATGTTCGGGGACTATTTCGGGGCTGTTTCGAGGCTGGAATTTTGTCTAGAACTGAAGCAAAATTTTAGTGGTGGTGGCAGTAACATTCGGCGATTCAAAAGGAAGGGCATAAAAAGTTTTCAAGTCTGATCCGTGTGCCTATGACGTTTCCGCTGCGCAAGAAAAGCATTTCCTACAATTGGTACGAGAGCAAGGTTGAGAAGTGTTCTTAACCCTTCACTTTTTCATTTAAAGTTACTGTTTTTATATATTTATATAAGTTATAAATATTGATATGCATGTTTAGATGAGTAGGCACAAAATAATATTCATATGATAAATGGTTATTGTTTTTCATGTGATGAATGGATTTTGCATTGGTCGTAAATTTTTCGGCTCTTATTTTATTGTTGGTTTTGATTTTGGGATGTAAGGCCAAAAGGCCAATTTTTGCAATTGTTGTAATTTTAATTTTCCAATGTAAAAATTTCAATTGTTGTAATTTGGAGCACCGAAGTCGCAAAAGGAGCCAACACCACCTTGGAGCATGATTTGAAGACCAAAGGATGCCTTGGGTATTTTTGTACTAATTAGATTAGTATAGGAAAAATAAGAGCCCGGTCAATGCAAAATTTTTTTTTGTTATATGTATGTTTAATTCAAATTTTTTGAATAACATGTCTTATAACTTAGGGTGCCTACTCTTGCATTTCACATGCCATAACATGCATTGTATGCATAATCACTATAGACATGAAATGTTATTTTATGTGATTTAAAATGTTTAATTAGAATATGATATGCACGGAAAAATAATTAATTAGATTAATTGGTTTTAAGGTTTAAAATTTGAATTCTAATATATTGGGCTTAATAAGTGTATAATAAATTCCATTGGTATATAGGATACAAACCAGATATAAATTTCATAGTCGAATCCGAATGGATGGTAATGTGGTCTACACTCGGGATATAATTCCACGTACCATTGGATTTTATAACGCACTAAGATTAATTAAATAGTTTAATATAAATCTTGACTATTTTAGGATTCTAAAATTTTAAACCAATTAGTGTTCTAATATTTTAAAAGTTAAAATATAATAGGCCACTAATACCACTCTAATTAAATTAGTTTAATTGAGTAATACTATTAGTAGAGACTAATGGAAATTAGTGATACAAATTTTAAAAGTTAAAAATTGGTTAGGTCATTAATGGTGAACTAGTGTAAATAAGAGTTATGATTTAACCGCCATAAATTTATTCACACTAGTTAAAGTAAAATATTAGATATTTTATAAATAGAAACCTTAAATTTAAAATAGTGTGTGGGAGAGGGATATACGACTGTATATCCCGCGATCTCCGTTGTTAGTCTGAAAATATGAGATTCAAAAGGCACCTCGAGACGGCTTTGCTTTCGTCCCCCTACGGATGGTGTCCATTTTTGGTCAATATCAGGTTTGGATTCTGAGAGGATAGAGATTCTAGATGTATCTTGTGAACTGACCTACCCTACGGCGGCACTTCATTTGTTAAGTCCAAGGATCCCGAAACGGCGGGTCACACTCACAAAGGAATAATTAACTGTTAACAAAATTCCTTGATCAAATCAAACGATAGTTGTTTAATATAGGAATAAGAGTTATTCCCGTATATATTAATCGACTGAGATTGTCTCGATCTATCATGTAAGTACTTGGCCTACCCTACGGCGACACTCACTTGTGGGATGATAGATTTCCGTGGTATAGTGATTTTGTTAGGTTTCTAATTCGTTATTCATGGTTCATGCATCATGTTTAATTTTATTCCAAAATTATTTGATGATTTTAATATGCGATGAATGAATGTTAAATGCATGTTTATTTTATTTTTCATCCATGGTTTTTCCAATTATTTTCTTACTCTCAAACGATAAATTAACGAGAGAAAACTATGTTAAGTGGAAAAGTAACATGAATGCTATCCTGGTCTGTGAAGACCTAAAGTTTGTCCTGACGGAGGAGTGTCCTCCCGAGCTGGCAAAAAATACTGGCCAAGCTGTGGCCGATACCTACCAGAAATGGGTCGCAGCTAATGAGAAAGCCCGCTGCTACTTGCTAGCAGGATGTCTGAGGTTCTTGCTGCAAAGCATGAACCTATGGTTCAGCATCTCAGATGATGGAGTCATTGCATGGCATGTTCGGGCAACCTTCGGAGCGTGAACGTCATGAGGCCATGGTCTCAGTGATGACTGCTAGGATGAAGGATGAGACATCAGTCTGAGAGCACATCTTAAGGATGATGACCTATCTCAACACTGCTGAAACCCATGGAGCTCGTATTGACGAGCGTAGCCAGGTGACCATGATTATAGAAACTCTTCCGAAGAGTTTCTTGCAGTTTAAAAGCAACTATGTTATGAACAAGTTGACTTTTACTTTGACCCAGCTGCTTAATAACCTCACCCACTCCGAGTCCATACTTGTGGATCCTCGTAAGCCCGGTGATGAGGCAAATATTGTCGAGTCTTCAAAATCTGCAAAGATGAAGAAGAATAGCACTGGGAAGGCTAATGCTAAGCCCATGAAGAAGAAGAAGAAAGGCTCCAATGATGCCATGCCCAAGGGAAAAAGTTTCCACTGCAACAAGAATGGGTATTGGAAAAGAAGTTGTCCTAAATACCTTGCTGAGCTGAAGGAGAAAAAGGATACATGTAAATATGATTTACTCGTTATCGAATCTCTATTAGTGGAGGATGATAAATCTGCCTGGATTGTTGATTCTGGAGCCACTAACTATGTTTGTTCTTCTTTGCAGCTACTTGACTCATGGAGGGACCTTGCTGAGGGTGACTACACCATGAGGGTCAGGACATGGGATGCCGTTTCAGCAAGAATAGTGGGAGTTTCCAGTTTAAATTTTACAAATAATAGTTATTTAAATTTGAACAATGTGTTATTCATTCCTGGTTTTCGCAGGAATTTGATTTCTATTTCTAAACTTTTGGATGATGGTTATTCAATTTCTTTTAATGGAAATTTAGTTATTATTGGTAGAAATGGATTAACCATATGCACAAGAAACTCAGAAAATAACTTGTATGTGTTAAGACCGTTAACACATAGGTCACTGCTCAACGCTGAAATATTTAAGGTTGAGAAACCTAAAACTAAATGGCAAAAGATTTCTCACGATGACACATATCTATGGCATCTTAGACTTGGTCATATCAATCTTGACCGAATATACAAATTGATAAAGAACGGAGTCTTAAACCAGTTAAAGCTCGGAACTTTACCAGTCTGTGAATCCTATTTAGAAGGAAAAATGACCAAGAGACCTTTTACTGGAAAAAGGTATAAGAGCCAGTCAACCACTAGAGCTTATACATTCGGACGTTTACGGACCGATGAATGTAAGAGCCCGAGGTGGTTATGAATACTTCGTCACATTCATTGACGATTATTCCAGATATGGGTATGTTTACCTAATACAGCACAAGTCAGATACTTTTGAAAAGTTCAAATAGTATCGTGCTGAGGTTGAGAACCATTTAGGTAAAACAATCAAGACTCTACGATCAGATCGTGGCGGAGAAAACCTTGACAGAGATTTCGATGAATTCTTAGTTGAGCATGGGATAGTATCCCAGCTCACAGTGTCTGGAACACCACAACAAAATGGTGTTGCAGAAAGGAGAAATCGGACCCTACTAGACATGATGAGATCTATGTTTAGTTATAGCTCACTACCTAGTTCGTTCTGGGGATATGCGTTACAAACTACAATGCATATCCTAAATGTAGTTTCATCTAATTCTGTTCCTAAGACTCCCTTAGAGTTGTGGAGTGGTCATAAAACTAGTTTACGACATTTCCATATATGGGGGTGTCCAGCACATGTGCTGAAGAGTAAGACTACAAAGTTGGAGCCACGTTCTCAAGTGTGCCTATTTGTAGGCTATCCTAAGGAGACTGGGGGGATTCTTCTATAGTCCTTAAGATAACAAAGTGTTTGTATCGACAAATACCACGTTTCTAGAGGAGGACTATATGAAGGAGTTCAAACCTCGTAGTAAAGTGTTACTCGATGAGTTACTTCTTGGTTCGACCAGCACACCATTTTCAATGACAGTTGACAAATACATAACACATTCGACATCTGAGCGTCAGATGCAAGCTCTTCAGAATGATCTATCACCTAGACGTAGTGGGAGGGTTGTACGACAACCTGATCGCTATCTTGGAGTTAGAGAGGCACAAGTTGTCACATCCAGCTGTTGGGATTTATGTCCTAAAGCTTCATGTATTGTAAACAAAATTGATTATTGTAATAATAATAAATGAATTATTCATTTTATCAAAGTTGTTTGATTTATGTCGCATATTGTCCAATTGTCTTGTTTACCTTGATTACTCTTGTACCTTCAGACTTAGAGTGTATGTTTGATGCACAAGAGGATTTAAGTTTGGAGTTAGTAATCCAAATAGTCCATGGAGAGTAAACAAAGAGGGTACTTTGTTTGTGGTTTATCTATAGCTGCGGTCCATTTTATACTTGTATGACGACCTTGATCCGGGATCGTTCATGTAGTGACATGGGAATGGTGGCACCTTGTATGATGAGATCATATAGGACTGTACTCAGATAAATACGAATTTCTTTTAATATCCGTAACCGAAGAAATTCATTTTATCTAATAGTGTAATATCCCAGATTTTTAGGACTATTCTAGAAGATTCCCGGAAAGATGTTATAGTCTCGGAGCATGATGATAATGAAGAATAAGAGTTCAATCGATGTTATATGGGTTGGAATAATGGATTATGATTTTAGTCGCGTTGGAAAACACGTAGGATCGGAAGTCAGTTACGGGATTTTTATTATTCGAGTCAAGTTTACTGTTTTGACCCCAGAATTAGCAAACGAACTCCGATCGAGTTGATTCTTGAACCAGCGGACTCGTTTTTCCGAGATGAACAACTTTCGTGTTGAGCATTTTTCGAGAATCGCACCAAAAGGGCTTCGAATCGGCTGATTTCCGAAAATACCCTTAGTAGTGGGGGCATTTTAGTAAATTTCAGGTTTAAGATATTTTGACTTTAATTATTGTTATCAGCAACAGATACACAAAAAAAAAAAAGAGAAGCAACGCTCAACGCGCAGGGAGAGAAGAGTGGTGGCGCCGGCGGCCAGCCGGCCCCTGCCGGCCAGCGCACCGGCGCCAGGCGGATCGTCCGGCCATGGCGAATCTTCCGGTGGCCGGCGATGGTCCAGGGATTGCCGGAAAACGGCGCAAATGAAAGAAGAAGGTGCGGTTTTGGGTTGTCCGATCCCGGCTCGTCGGTTCGTTTCACGAGTCGTGCCACCTACCAAATCGAAGCCCTCGACGAGTACTACGAGTGTGCGGAGACGGATTGGCCGAACAGCGGCCGGTTGCACGCGAAACGAGGAAGAAAGCGGCGGATGAATAGTGACCCGACGTGAACAGTAATTCCGATCGCACCAGCGCGTTCGTATGGCCGACGGGAGTCCGAATATGGCCTCGGAATTTCGGTACGACTCTCCGTTTAGAATTCGTCTTTTTAAAGTTTACAGCTTTTTATTCGAATGTTTCTAATAGTCCCGTAGTGTAGCGAATTAGCATGAGATGAATTGAATATGATTTAATATGTTAAAACGATAAATGTGGTAGAATCCGGGGTGAATCGGATTAGATTTGCTCGATCCGATAGAATATGTAAGTTTTGGGAAAAGTGAGTTTTTGCGTATAAAGATGTATTTTGGTTTTGATAATAGTTATGAGTTATTTTTGATATTACGAATATGTTTGGGTAAATCCGGGATGGTTCGGAGGGTTCGAGACCTTTCCGTAGCGTTTGCGGCTTTTTCGGAAGATTTTCTAAGAACGCGTAAAATCGGGGATTTAAGTGAACTAGTGGCTTGGAATAGATTTTAGTGATGTTCTAAGAATACTGAAACTGAATGTATTGAAATCGGAGTTGATTTGATCATTTTGAAGAGATTTGGAATTTTATAGCAGTTTGGTCGAGAACTTTGTAAGTCGTGTGTCTGACGGCTTTTCGTCATTTATTTTGACAGACTTGAGTAGGATCTTCGGCGCTCGCGAAGCCAGGTAAGTAACTCATGCGATGAGAGCTTAATGTGTGATTTCGTATCTTGATTTTACATATATACATGTATAGATGATTAATATGTTAGGTAAAACAGAAGATAGTTAAGAAGTAGTTTGAGAAGCAGTTCGAGATTATGTGTAGCTAAGTGAAACGATCATCGCAGGTATGGCTTTTGTTATTAGCATAATATAAAGTAAGAGGTTTAATGATGTTAATGACTGTGTATGTATGAAGGTACATAAAGGTATGAATCTGTAACGATATGAAGTGTGTATGTGAATAAATATGAAAATGTATAAATATATGAGTATGTATTCGTATATGCATATGGTACTAAGATACGTATAGGTTGGATATGTTCAGTTGATAAAGATGTTATATCAGATGTTCCTAGATAGAGATCCTGAATGATTATGTTTGATCGATAAAGGAAAAGTTATGAGAATTATTAAAGGTATGACATTTGAATTTGATAACAAGAGGTGTATTCATATGTTTGAAACATATGTTTGTACGTGAGTGTTTGAGTCGTGTTTTGGAATGTTTGTTATGAATGTGCTTATGTATGAGGAGTCGCGTGACAAACTTGGTGTGCCATAATATGTATGTATTGCTTGATTGTATGCCTTGTGAAGTATTGGTTGTTAAGTTTGCGTCATGATTAGTTGTATGATGATTGTGTGTGTGACAGTGTGTGTGTACGTGTTCGATGGAGCTCGTTGATTATATGAATAACGAATGCTTATGTGAAATTTAGTAATGAAATTTGGAAACTAATGTGTGCTAGATGTTATAAAGTGCGTTTGTTTAGCTGCATTGGTATGCATGTATATGTATAAGAACTTAGAATCATTTTTGGCATGTATATAAGAGAGGTGTGATAAGGTATGTGTAAATGTATATGAATCTCGATTGTTAAGTCGTAGTAGTAATGTTGTAATTAAAGGAAGTTAAGAAAGACTTGATTTGGTATTGAGAAAAGTTTATTTAACATAGCGATTTGATGATATTTCAAAGTTAGACTATTGTGATAAAAGTATAGATATATACGATTTGCTTTGTATACTTTAGGCGTTAGCTATTAGATTATCATATATGTTAATATGAAAATGTGAAACTTTGATAAGAGTTAAGAATAAGGAATAATAACAAATTAATAATTCGAATTTAAAGTAACTTAGTAAATCTGATAAACGACTGATATGTTTGACTTGTTTGTTGTGTTACTAGCAGAGTTACTTACTGAGTTTTAAAACTCACATCAAACCAGTTTGCCAGTTTTGCAGGATGAATTGTAGATTGGTCCATCATGTCGGTTTTGGAAGTCATTCTCGAGACGTGGTTTACCCAAGCGGCAGTCACCCTCGCAAGTGTCTTGGGAAATGTTTTAGAAAATCAGGATATTTGATTTATTGTTTTATTTTATCGAACTGAGTACGTGGTTTGTATTAATAATTTAAAGTTTTGATTGCATGTGATGTTGTAGGCACAGAGCCCTTGAGTGTTGATAGATGATGTGGGCACAGAGCCCTTAGGTTGTGGTTTTGATGAGTTTTCTTTTGGACCTGAGGTCCTTTTATTGGGATGATGTTTTCTTGGTTTGCCTTTGGTGCTGGACTGCGATCCAGGTTATCCAGTTTTTAGGATACTTCATGCCGAATTTTCGGTAGATTCAGGGCTTATGGAGATGGGTCAATCCTGTCTCCTGCCGGTAGCATCCTACCTCTGGCGGGGTGTTACAAATAGATGGTCATATATGGATTCGATCTTAATCCTGAGTGTACTACAAACTCCTGTATGACAGACTATGTCCTTTGATTTACTATGGTGAGGTTGGTGTTGCATTCCCGGCCAATAACTACATATTTTAGGGATATGGTTTAGTCTGTAGCTGGGAATGTTTTACATAGATATGGAATTCACTCATTCTTACGAGAAATAGAAGAATATCTTTTTTAAGAGTTGATTCGGGACTTGAACAATTTGAGCGCTCAACTTTTCTATTGCGAATATAAAGTTCTATATTCATAATTTTTATGAATTAATTGTTCATTATATAATCAATAGTGCTTAAGAGACAAAATATTTTGAGGGGTTTAACGGACTTTTGACCCGGCTCTATTTATGAGATATTTGTGAAGGGCTTTATCCATTAGGCTATATCGATGGACACCGAAGATGTTCGGTTTTATTTTATCCATCTATGGTAACGGGAGTTCAACTTTGAGTTTTTAGTGGAATAACGCGGAGTTAATAATTCATAATATTTGATTAAAGAGTTTAATTAATATTCCAGAATTATTGGAGCTCGGAACCGTAGGTCCATTTGGTTCCCGTGCTAGCTCAATTAACTGTAGCAAACCTAATATAATTAGATTGTCTAATAATATGTTCACATTAAATTTATATATTATTATTGAGAATAATAATATTTATTGTCACAAATAAAGACTATGTTAAATTAGTTTAACTTAATGTTTTCTAGAATTCTTTGATTATGAGATAATCAAGTTAAAATAATACTTACTTTATCCAACAAAAAGTTAGTAATAATTATGAGATAATTACTACAACATAATTGAAGGTAAATAAATCATTATTAAGATATTGATTTTTATTTACCATTGAAGACAAAGCCATATGGCTTACCATGTCATCCAAGTAATTATGTCTATTATGTGGTATGTATACACCTAATATATTTGTCATTAGCTAATGCATTTTATGCTTTGGTATGGCCTCCACATTTATGTGTTTGCCATTGAAAGAAAGCATTAGATGCTTAAAGACAAAGTCTTTATCTTTAACTTATCATTTCTTATGCTTTGGTATGGCATTCACATTTTGTGTTAGCCATTGCAAGAAAGCATTAGATGTTTAATGACAAGGTTAGTTGGCTTGTGTAAGAGAATATAATCTCTATCATTTCTCTCACTTCCTAAGGTTAACATTTTGCAAACATTCACACAATTATTGTGAGAATGATTTGAGAGAAAATAGAGAGAGTTTAAACATTCACAAGTGTTGTGAGACTGTTTGAAATTACTAAAGCCAAACACCAATTGTGACATCTTGATTCTCTAAATCATTTAGAGTTTAATCTTTGTGAGTGAAGCCCATACTTCGGTTTGTTGGTTTCGAGTCATAGTTGGGAAGATCGAGTGGTTGATTCAAGTGTTGGACAACAAATGATTGATTTCGGCTACTACAACAAAGGGATAAGGCAAAGAAAATTTTAAAGATCCATAAGTGCCACCACAAGCAACTTCTGCTGCGCTAAGGAAAGTCGTTTCCTACACCAGCGATGGTATAGATGATCCATTGACCTATCGTAGTGCAATGGATGATTCTGACAAAGAGGAATGGCTCAAAGCCATGAACCTAGAGATTGAGTCTATGTACTCCAACTCAGTCTGGGAACTTGTAGACCAACCTGATAGGGTGAAACCCATAGGTTGCAAGTGGATCTACAAGAGAAAGAGGGGAGCAAATAGCAAGGTACAGACCTTCAAGGCTAGGCTAGTGGCCAAAGGTTATACCTAGAAAGAGGGAGTTGACTATGAGGAAACTTTCTCACCAGTAGCAATGCTCAAATCCATCCGCACTCTCTATCCATTGCCACATATTATGACTATGAAATTTTGCAAATGGACATCAAGACTGCATTCTTGAATTGAAATCTTGATGAGAGTATCTATATGGTACAACCAGAGGGGTTCATAGCCCAAGGTCAAGAGCAAAAGGTTTGCAAGCTATAAAGGTCCATTTATGGACTTAAGTAGTCATCTCGATCTTGGAATATAATATTTGATACCACAATCAAGTCTTATGATTTTGAGCAAAATATTGATGAGCCTTGTGTATACAAGCGCATCATTGACGGGAAGGTGGTTTTTCTTGTTTTATACGTCGATGACATTATGTAAAGATATTATCGGATGTGAAAACATGGCTAGCTAACCAATTCCAATGAAAGATTTGGGAGAGGCCAGTTATGTTCTTGGGATTCAGATACTTCAGGATCACAAGAAACGACTGTTAGTTATGTCTCAGGCATCATCAGATATCGACAAGTTCCTTGTGCGATTTGGGATGCAAAATTCCAAGAAAGGCAATATGCCTTATCGACTTGGAATTCATTTGTCAAAGGAACAGTCTCCTAAGACACCTCAAGATGTTGAGGAAATGAGACATATCCCATATGCCTTAGCAGTTGGTAGTCCATGTATGCTATGTTATGCACGAGACCAGACATATGTTTTACAGTGAGAGTAGTCAGTAGGTTTCAGTCGAACCCAGGATTGGATCACTAGGTGGCTATGAAACACAGTCTCAAGTATCTTAAGAGAACGAGAGATTATATGCTTGTATATTCCGGTGAGTATCCCATATGCCTCAGCAGTTCGTAGTCCATGTATGCTATGTTATGCACGAGACCAGACATATGTTTTACAGTGAGAGTAGTCAGTAGGTTTCAGTCGAACCCAGGATTGGATCACTAGGTGGCTATGAAACACAGTCTCAAGTATCTTAAGAGAACGAGAGATTATATGCTTGTATATTCCGGTGAGTATCACATATGCCTCAGCAGTTGGTAGTCCATGTATGTTATGTTATGCACGAGACCAAACATATGTTTTACAGTGAGAGTAGTTAGTAGGTTTCAGTCGAACCCAGGATTGGATCACTAGGTGGCTATGAAACACAGTCTCAAGTATCTTAAGAGAACGAGAGATTATATGCTTGTATATTCCGGTGAGTATCCCATATGCCTCAGCAGTTGCTAGTCCACGTATGCTATGTTATGCACGAGACCAGAATATGTTTTACAATGAGAGTAGTCAGTAGGTTTCAGTCGAATCCAGGATTGGATCACTGGGTGGCTATGAAACACAGTCTCAAGTATCTTAATAGAACGAGAGATTATATGCTTGTATATTCCGGTAAGGATATGATCCTAAGGGGATATATGGACTCTGATTTTCAAACAGATGTCGATTCTAGGAAATCAACATCTAGATCAGTGTTTACACTAGGTGGTGAGGCTATAGTATGGCAGAGTATAAAGCAATGTTGCATTGCTGACTCCACCAAGGAGGCTGGATATGTATCAGCTTGTGAAACAGCTAAGGACGCAATCTGGCTCCACAAATTCTTGGGAGATCTGGAAGTTGTTCCAGATATGGATAGACCACTCACACTTTATTACGATAATAGTGGTTGCAGTGGAAAATTCAAAAGAACCAAGAAGCCACAAGAGAGGAAAGCATATAGAGAGGAAATATCATCTCATCAGGGAGATAGTGCAGATATGAGATGTTACTGTCACAAAGATTGCATCCGCAGAGAACCTGGCTGATCCGTTTACAAAGACCTTGTCGGCTAAAGTGTTTGAAGGTCACCTACATGGTCTAGGATTACGGGACATGTCCCATTTTTTTGAACAAAGAGAAAACTTATCATTATTGTAAATAGGTGAGAATACACCTAATGTTTGAAGGAAAGTTTTCTTTCCAAATAATAGGGTAACAATCGTTGGTTGCCACTTTCGCTAAAGCGTGGGCAATAACGTTGCAAAAACGAGAAGCGTAGCAAACAAAATGGCTATCCAACCTAGCTAGCTTATCAATAATATCATTAATGATCCACAAAGTTTCTGTCAACGTGCCATTCCTGTTATAAATCAAATCCACAACCTGAATGCAATTAGTTTCCACCACCAAATGGCGCAAATTCAAATCTTTCGCAACTTGGATACCAAACTTGACGGCTTCGGCTTCGTCCACTTGGACGTCCCCATTGAACTCAATATTCTTAGTGATGCACACAAAACAGCCCCGTTCGAGTCCTTAAACACTACTCCCAATCCAGCCTTATAGGTGCAAAAATCAACTGCCACATCTGTATTCATCTTAACCCAACCCACCGGGGGAGGTTTCCAAATTCGGTCAACACTATTAGATTGCCTACTTGGAATTTTCAAATCTGTAACTGACAAGAGATGGCACGATTCCACCATTGATTCCGCTTTTGCGAAGGATTTAATCGGATCTTCAACACTACCTTCGAATAACTGGTAGTTTCGTGCCTGCCAGACCACCCAACATATAGCTCTAAACAACTCAACTTCTTCCTCACCACCCAGCTGCATCACTTCGGTCATCATTGTCAGCAGGTTTACCAATCCATCAGCTCTAATAACTGAGAAAAAAATGAGATAATTTCCAGACTTTACGAGCATGCTTACATTGAAACAGCGCATGGGAAATGGTTTCGCAACATGCACCACACCGAGAACAGAATGGATCATACATCACCTTCTTCTTCTTCCAAAGATTTTCTATTGTAGGCATCAGATTTTCAGTAGCTCTCCATAGAAAAATTTTGGGCTTTGAGGGAAGTGAACTGATCCAGATAAGCTTCCAAAGCTTCCCCCTCCCTCTGAACTACAAGGCTCATGGCTTATCTTGTCATTCCACGCCAATTGATAACCACTTTTAACCGAATACAACCCTCTTTTGTCAAAATGCCATAATTGATGATCTTCTCTTGGCTCGCCTGGCAATTGAATTTTCATTATTTCCTCGGCATCAACTTGGTGAAAACTTCTCGTAATTAAATCCCCATTCCATCTATTTCCTACCAATAGCTCAGCTACCAGAGCCCCTTCCCTGATTCTTAAGGGCATAACAGGTTTAAAAATCCATGGTTTGGGGATCCATTTATCGTCAAGAACCTTAACCTTCTGCCCATTACATATCCTCCAACGCAGCCCTTTATCAAGAAGCTTCTTACCCCACAAAATGCTCTGCCAGATGAAGGAAGGATTAGACCCCAATTTAGCTTTCTGGAAATATGATTTTGCAAAGTATCATGCTTTCAGTACACGGGCCACTAGTGAGTTTGGTTCCTGAATCACTCTCCAACCTTGTTTCGCCACCAAAGCTTGGTTAAAGTAAGACAGATCTCTAAACCCCAAACCTCCCCGAGTTTTAGCAACACATAGTTTCTATCATTTAGCCCAGTGTATCTTCTTCTTGTGTTTGTTTGACCCCCACCAGAATCTTGAAATTTCCTTCTGGATATCATCACATACCCCCTGTGGTAACCTAAACACACTCATAGCATACGCCGGTATTGCTTGGGCTGCTGCTTTAATAAGAACCTCCTTACCCCCATTCGAAAATAACTTGGACTGCCAGTCTGTGATTTTCCCTATAACCCTCAGCCTTATCTCATTAAAGAAGCTCGACCTTTTTTTCCTATCATCACAGGTAGCCCTAGGTGTTTCTCATGTCTTGATACCACTCTTAGGCCGAATATATCTCTGATCACCTCCATTTGCACTGGCTTGGTTTTACTACTAAAAAACATGGAGCTCTTATCATTATTGAAGACCTGTCCTGATGCAGCCGAGTACTTGTCAAAGATAGTCTTCAATGCTCGACAGTCAGCGACCTTTGCCCTGGAAAAGATTAGGCTATCATCAGCGAATAACAAGTGGGAGATAGAAAGATCTCTGCTGAATCTCAGACCTCTAAAAAGACCTTGCTCCTCCTCGTTTAATATAGTTTGCGAGAACACCTCTGCACAAAGTATAAAAAATAAGGAGATATGGGGCATCCTTGTATGATGCCCCTCTGTGGTATGATATGACCCCTCACTGCCCCATTAAGAATTACAGAGAATGAGGCTATTGAGATACATCCCATAATCATTCGCACCCATTCACTTGTAAATCCCATTTTTAACATCGCCTCTTCCAGAAAACACCACTCTATCCTATCATAAGCCTTGCTCACATCAAGTTTAAGCGCAACCAAGCCATTAGTCCCTTTTACTTTCCAAATTTTATGTAAACATTCATAAACTATGATAACGTTGTCCGTAATTAGTCTCCCTGGAATGAAAGCACTCTGTGAGGGGGATATGACTTGATGAAGAATAACTTTAAGTCTATTGGCAATTGTCTTCGTCACCAGTCGATATATAACATTGCATAAGCTAACTGGCCTAACATCAGAGACTCTTTCTGGCTTCGCGGTCTTTGGAATCAAAGCAATAAAAGTATGGTTGAGGGGACCTATATTCCCTTTCCTGTTGAGCACTGATACCAAATGATATAAACCTGCCTGGAACAAAGCCAAGCAAACCCCTCCACGTGTTCTAAGCCCCAAGAACCGCGAATCTTGATTTTGTAAGAACAAAATCTTTCCAATATCAAGTCCAACCCTTAAGGAACCTTGCCCTTGAAAACCTTTCATTATTTCTTTGGAGAATCCTGAACAGCGATACAGCACCACAATGCTTGCCACACGTTGATAAGCTTTTGTTCCGTAAAACCAAGGAAGAATCCACTCCCTCAAGATGACACAAGTCAATTTATTTTGTAAAAAGATATATTATTAGTTAATTATCACTTACAATGAATAATGCCCCTTTAAATAGGTGGCTAACCCTAATTCTACCCAAATATAATAAAACCCTTATACAATTACCCAATAACACATAAAATACTTGAAAAATTCGTTCATGGGCTTTTTAATTTAATTAATGTTCAGCCCAACACTTAAACAACACATAACTTAATAAAATATAAAATATAAAAACTATAGAGATATATTGCGTCCTCATTTCGACCATGAAGGAATCCGAACTGGACTTTGATGAAAACTTCAAAGTTGTAGCTCCACGAGTCCTCTTTCCAATGCAACTTGAATCACCAACATCGGACATCGGATGAGAAGGTTACGTCCAAAACACGAAGACTGCGCAAATCCCACCACTGCTAGTGCACCATTCGGAAATAAAGCCCAAAATCAATCAAGGCAGCCCATGCACGTCCAAAACCCATTCCAATATTGCTTTAGACATAATAAAGCCTTCACATAAAGTCTCATGCATGGACCAAACTCCAAAACCCAATGAATCTTCCAAATCCACCAAAATGGCCCAAATACACCATTTTACCAAGCCATGCAATCAGCCACAACTTCAAGTTAACTTGGCCCAACAAACAGAGCTCATTCTAGATCACATCATTCTCCCTCTCTTGAAAAGGATTCGACCTCAAATCTGAACCCGGGTCATAGATAAAAATGACAAGATCAATGTGACGAGAATCTTGGAATAAAATAAAATCACATGGAAAAAAATTGTTAAGGTGAACAAAAAAGTCAATAAAGCCAATGAATGACTTTTTGTCAATATTTTTCCACTCTCAATCTCTCCATGGCTACTCTCATTCTTAACTCCACTTGCAACCGCAAAGAGATTCCCACCTGGATTCACATTTGAAACCTCATTTAAAACAAACTCAACATGCTCATGTCGCTTTCTCAAACAATCAACACTCTCATCCATGATCTGATCACACTCTACATATTCAACTACATGTACTTTTTGCACCTCATGACTCATATCCTCACAACCAACATCAGATTGCTCCATATGATATTTACCCTTAACAGTAACGTCAAGCACCTCATTGGCATCATGAACAACCAAATCATGATCACTAATGTTATCGTTCATATCAATATCATCATTATCATCAACATCATCAACCACCTCTGACATGAGTCCAACCACACCAGAGACATTACAGGATGCATCTAATAACTTGGAGGAACCCATGCAGTTGCCAACAGGTCCAATCACACGCCAAAGAGCAAAGAAGATCAAAGAGGCCTTTGGGGGACTAGCTCAGAGCTATGTGACCAGTTGCAGCAACCAAGTCAAGTGCACACCAGAGACACATATGGGCATAACCAGAGAGGTCCCCCAAGCTATTTCATTTGACCCAGATCAGCTCAGACTGAAGCATAGTAGACCAGCTTCAGCATCAGCACCCTTTTGACCCGATTTCACCCATTTTGGGACTATGTTGAATTCGGCCAAATGGGGGCATTTTTGTCATTTGTGCTCGATATTTTGACTTTATTTATGATGTAATTAGCATGGTTGACTATGCCATTAGGCTTAATTATGCTTAGATCTGTACTTAGCCGGAAGCACGTCAATTTACTATAGCATGTAAGCATCTCAATTAGCTTAAGTGAGATTAGCTTCTAATCTTTGTTTTAAGTTTATTTAGGTGCAAAAGGACCTAAATGGTCGTGGTTGAGGTGCTTGACTTAGGGCTTTTGGTAATTTTAGCTCTAGGGTCATTTTAGTTTTTTTACTCTCTTGTAACCCTTATTATATGACTCTTCTTTGTATTTTGGAGACAACCAACGTAATATACAACATTTGAAAGAGAGAAAAGCTTGAGCTTTCCATGGCTATGGCTGAAACCTTGTTGAGGGAGGGATTCCCCTTTTCAAGTTCAAATTGACTTATCTAAGCTTGACAACTTAGTGGCGTCTCCATTGCTAGCAAAATACAATCTGATTTCATGCTTGTGGTTATCATGGACGTGAGTTTCATGGTGGTTAGGGGCTGATCTTGGTTGGGTTTTATTCCTACAAAATCAGTATTCAAAGTTCTTGGGGTTTTGAGAAAGATGCTTGGGGGTTTGCTTGGTTTCCAACCCAAGTGAGTTCTTGTCAACCTCACTATTATTTATTGAAACATCAACATGTTTCATTTCATTACTCAAGGTTACGCTCATACCGTTCTTTACTTCATATTTTGCTAATGTCTTTTTCTCTATCAACTCTGGAAGCTCTCCTAGTAACATTCCAAAAGCAATCGCATTTTTTTAACCCACTCTTCTTCACTCCTCTGCAGATACAACTCATCCTTATAGACCTCTTGTAGGGTTAAAGGAGCAAGCTTGATAATTTTTCCACCATACTTAAATTTGTACATATTCCTATCCATATCATAAACTACTTTATTGAATTTATACCAAGGCTTACCCAATAAAATATGTGTATGACACATAGGAACCACGTCACAAACTACTTGGTCAACATACTTCCCAATTGCAAAATTTACCACAACCTACTTAGCAACCTCGAACTCTCCAAAATCACTCATCCACTTATAAGGTCTATCAAGAGGTATCAATGGTAATCCAATTTTTCCACAAGGGTAGTGCTAGCTAAATTTGTGTGATTCCCTCTATTAATAATCATACTACACACTTTACTATTGATAGAGCATCTCGTGCGAAAGATAAATACCATTTTATCCATCAAATATTTATATAAATCAACACTTACTTGAAAGACACGAATAATGAGGAAAGACTCAAAGAATCACTAAGAAAATATGAAAACAAAAACAAAGAAACTGACTAAAAAAAACACCAAAAGTAAAACAAGAAGACAAATATGAAACTGGACAGAATTCGTAACTATTATTTGAAAGTGATTTTGAGACACGAAATGTAAACAGACAGAGTTCGGCCAACCTCTAACGGATTCCTCTCCATGAGTACATATAAATCGATATATTATGGGTCTCGTAACTCCTTCTAGATCAAAGGTTACAGCCGTTTTAAAATCAGTGCGTGGCAGAAAAATTCTGACCGAACTGATCCGAAAATTACAGAGAAATTCGACCATAATTGACTCAAAAACTCCAAGAATTGAATCATATATGCTATTACCATGCAAGAACATTATAATAACATCCAAGATTCAGTCATAAACAAGAAAAACACAAAGAAAATAATAAAAAACAATGAATGAGAAGAGACTAAAAAAGGGAAAAAAAAGAATATGAAGACTTCATAAAAAGATAAAGATAGAGAAAATCTTGACCTTAGAACCCTGAGCTCTGATACCAAATGATATAAACCTGCCTTGAACAAAGCCAAGCAAACCCCTCCACATGTTCTAAGCCTCAAGAACCGCGAATCTTGATTTTGTAAGAACAAAATCTTTCCAAGATCAAGTCCAACCCTTAAGGAACCTTGCCCTTAAAAACCTTTCTTTATTTCTTTGGAGAATCCTGAATAGCGATACAGCGCCACAACGCTTGCCACACGTTGATAAGCTTTTGTTCCGTAAAACCAAGGAAGAATCCACTCCCTCAAGATGACACAAGTCAATTTATTTTGTAAAAAGATATATTATTAGTTAATTATCACTTACAATGAATAATGCCCATTTAAATAGATGGCTAACCCTAATTCTACCTAAATATAATAAAACCCTAATAAAATTACCCATAACATATAAAATACTTGAAAATTTCGTTCATGGGCTTTTTAATTTAATTAATGTTCAGCCCAACACTTAAACAACACATAACTTAAAAAAATATAAATTATAAAAACTATAACGATATCTTGCGTCCTCATTTCGACCATGAAGGAATCCGAAATGGACTTTGATGAAAACTTAAAAGTTATAGCTCCACGAGTCCTCTTTCCAATGCAACTTGAATCACCAAAATCGGACATTGGACGAGAAAGTTACGTCCAAAAGACGAAGACTGCGCAAATCTCGCCACTGCTAGTGCACCATTCGGAAATAAAGCCCAAAATCAATCAAGGCAGCCCATACACGTCAAAGGCCCATTCCAATATTGCTTTAGATATAATAAAGCCTTCACATAAAGTCTCATGCATAGACCAAACTCCAGAACCCAAGGAATCTTCCAAATCCACCAAAATTGCCCAAATACACCAATTTGACCAAGCCATGCAATCAGCCACAACTTCAAGTTAACTTGGCCCAACAAACATAGCACATTCTGGATCACATCAAACATGCTTCTGTAACTTCAGGGCCCACAGCCTCCCAATGCCTCAGAAAGAAACCAGCTTGTAAGCCATCTGGTCCAGGAGCCTTTGTTGGACACATCTGTGTAAGAGCTACCCTGATTTCCCCCTCCGTGAAAGGCTCTCCTAATTAATTGTTCATATATGTGGTAACTCGAGGTGAAATTCCATTGAAAATATCTTCTATATGTTACCGAGCTGGGTTCGAACTAGTAAAAATACCCCAAAAATACTCACAAAAGAATCTTTCCATGTCTTCTTCCTCCTCAAACCATCGGCCTTCTTCATCTCTAACCCCCCAAATCTTATTTTTCCTGTTTCTGGCCACTGCCTTTTGATGGAAAAACTTTGTATTCTTGTCGCCCCCTTCAACCAATCTGCTCTAGATCTCTGTTTCCAATAAGTTTCCTCTTCAATTAACCATTTGTCAAGTTGCCCTTCAATCATTTCCCATCCATCATTGTAATGTCTCCCGTTATTCTTAAAAAAACTAAGTTCCCTCAACAAATTTCCAATCTTCTTGTTTTGTCCCTTTTTTTTTTGGATAAAGTAAGTATATTAACCAAAAGAAAACTATACAAGAGCAAAAGGGCATACCCCAGGCAACTAGAGAGGACATGCCCTCCTAGAAGAAAAGCCGAAAGGCTACAAGCAAAATAAGATCAAAATAAGATGTCATCGGGCAAGTGCCAGGAGAGGTGAAGCCATTTATTGTCATAAGATGGTTTCACCTTCCGTAATAAGCTAGCACGATTCCGAACATCAAAAACAATATCGCGAAGATGAACATAAACAGGCCGAAGAGGCCTATCATTGGTACGGGCATTCCTCTCCCTCCAAATATGGTAAACTGACGCAGCAAATGACAGCCGAATAAGAAGATGGCACAAAGAGGTGTCAGAAAACTGACACATCCACTCAATAGTCTGAGGCCAATCATGGTAACTCCAACTAACCCACACATAGCCAGTACAGCCGACCAGACCCTCGAAGAGAAGTAGCACTAGAAGAAAAGATGACCAATGTCCTCACTTGAACAACCACAGAGGATACAACGCGAGCAAGCAAAGATACCGAACCTCATCAAACTATCATGGGTACAAAGGCCTCCCTCAATAGACATCCAAAGCAAAAAGGAATGGCGTGGGATGGCCTTCCGGAACCAAACAACTCGAGACCAATGCATCAAGCGACCAACTGTCCGCATGGCATTCCAAGCACTTTCCACTGAAAATCTCCCCTACTATCGTCCTCCCAAACCATCACATATACCCTCATACTAGAAGGATTCAGAATATGGGACCGAGCCAAATCAACAAGGGCAGCAGATCTAGATGGGGGCCACCGCCAAGGAGAATTAGAGATAATGGAAGCAACTGTAGCCATCTTATCCAAGCCAGAGTCATAAATCACTCTCTCACCCAACGTATCCACAATTGGACCCATAGGATGCCAATAATCAAACCACAATAAAGTCTTCTCACCATTCCCAATCCTAACTCTCATCCTCCACCGGGACCAAGAACGAAGCTCCAAGATCTTACGCCAACTCCAAGAGCAATCTGTAGGACAAGGCACCTCCCAAAAACTTCTCCCCCTCAACAAGTAAGACTGAACCCAAGTCGACCAAGAAGAAACCTGGCCAGAACAAAGAAACCAACATGCTTAACAATTTCCGCTCTATTCCAAGTATACAATCTCTTAATCCCCAGCCACCTTTTTAGAGGTAAACAAACTCTACTCCAAGCCACTCTCGCCCCTGAAGAGGTGAGCGCACTACCCTTCCAAAAGAAAGAACAAAGAGTCGTCTCCACCTACCTAACAACAGACTTAGGAAGAATAAATAAAGAAGACCAATAAACTTGAATCGAGAACAAAACAGACTTAATGAGCTGAAGTCACCCCGCATAAGAGAGAAACTTACTACTCCAACTCTTTGCACGCATAACAATATGATCAACAAGAGAAGCACAATCTGAGGCCTGAAGTTTAGTAGAAATCAAAGGGACTCCCAGGTACCGCATTGTAAGAATCCCCTCTTGGAAACCCAGAACATGACGCAGCTAGCCTTGAAGGGTATGAGAGATACCAGAGGAGAAAAAATGACTATTAGATGGATTAGGGACTAAACCTGATAAACCATTGAACTGCCAGAGACAATCCTTGATCAAAGAGACCGAGGAGGCATCCGCTTTACAAAAGATCATAAGGTCAACTGCAAAACAAAGATGAGTGAGACGGTCCTTAGAACACCGCCCATGGAACTTGAAACCTCGATTAAGAGCCATTTTATGAAGTAAGCCTGATAGAACTTCCATAGCCAAAACAAAGAGATAAGGAGACATAGGATAACCCTGTCGCAAACGCGACCCCCAGAGAAAAAACCATGCAAATCCCCATTAATAGACACAGAAAACCTAGTAGAAGTCATACATTCCTGAATCCAACCCACCATCCTCTCTGGAAAACCAACAGTCCGCAAAACCTCAACCAAAAAGTCCCAATGAATAGTGTTATAAGCTTTCATCAAGTCAATCTTAAGAGCACATCTCGGGGAACCACCAGTCCGATGATAATTCCGAACCAATTCCTGACACAAAAGAATGTTGTCGCTGATACGCCTCCCCGCAACAAAAGCAGATTGATTATTACTAATCACTGAGGGAAGGATAACCTTGATCCTATTCACAATAAGCTTAGCAATACACTTGTAAATAGTGTTACAACAAGAAATAGGCCGAAAATCCTTAACCTGGGAAGGGTTGGGGATCTTAGGAATCAGAGCAATAGAAGTAGCATTAACCTGTCTCAAGAGATGCCCAAAGGAAAAGAAAGAGTGGATAGCACAAAGAACATCATCCCCCACAATACTCCAAGACTTCTTAAAGAATCCCGAATTAAACCCATCTAGGCCTGGAGCTTTATTGTCCTTCAGCGCGAACAAGACAGACTTAATCTCCTCATCTGAAACCTCCCGGGCAAGAGACTCCTTATGTTTAGCTGTCACATGCCTAGTAATAGCAGATCAAAGAGAATCCTTATCAATATCCTGCTGACATGGGTGGGGCCCCAAAAGGGTCTCAAAAAAAGAAACAATCTCCTCTCTAACCAACACATCATCCTCCACACGGGTCTCATCCTCCTTAGTGACAGAAGTAATCTTGCTACGGCATTGAAAACTCTTCATAGCAGTAAAGAAGAATTTAGAATTCTGATCCCCAAGGTTGAGCCATTGAACACTGGATTTCTGCCTATTGAAGCCTTCTTCAGCCCGAACCAAATCACCATACCGTAACGACAGACTTGCTTCTTCAGCTAACAGAGCAGAGTCACTGGGGCACTCCTTTAAAACACACTGCACTCTATCCAACTCCCTCTTAATCTCCAAAACCCTACTCGGAATATTAGAGAAATGCTCAACATTAAACTTCTTCAAGGCCAACTTTACACTCTTCATCTTACAACATAAACGGAACATCGAGTAGTACTAAGAACATCAATGTCCCAAGCCCTAGCCACAACTGAGAAAAAAATCAGGATGATCAGCCCAAAAATCAAAGAATTTGAAGGGAATTTTCCTCTTGGGAGCTCTGCAAGCTTAACCACCATAGGAGAATGATCATAGACCCGAGGGGGAAGAAAAGCGGGCAGCAGAACCCGGGAAGAGACACTCCCAAGAAGAATTAGTGAGAACACGGTCCAACTTACGCCCAATAGGAGACTGAATGCTTATTAAACCAAGTAAACCGACATCCAAAAACTGAAGATCATCCAACAACCAGCTAACCCAAACAGCAGTCCAATCATCTTTCCAAGGTGGCCACACCACAGATCCATCACTATGCTCAACTGGAGTACGGATAGCATTGAAGTCTCCCAAAACAAGCCACAAAGAATCATAAAAAACACTACCACTAGAAATCAGGTCGGCCCAAATCTCCCGACGCTTCTCGTAGTCACACTCACCATACACCACCGAAACCACACAACTCCACAACCCAGAAATATGAGACATGCTACAATGAATAGCTTAAGAAGAAGAGCGAATAATGCTAACAACAATGTCACTAGGGTTCCAACACACCCAAATACGGCCAAACGGAAGAATGTCAGAGGTGGAAAAAAAACTTCCATGAAGGATTAATCGCATGAGAGACACTCACAAAATTAACCTCATTTACCTTGGTTTCAAATAAAAACCACACAAGAAAGCTTCTCATCACGAAGAAACCTCCTAACTTCAGCATGTTTTATTGGTCATTGAGACCCCGAATGTTCCAACAACCAAAAATCATTAAAACAGAAAAGAGTAGAACCAAACCCAATCAAATCAGCACCGTCGACCCCCTCTCAGGGTCTGTCGTTTCTGACTCCTCTTACCACTAGAACCCTTCTTTGATTTGTACCATAAACCAATTTCTTGATCTCTAGAGAATCAATGGCCTTGTCAGCCAATCTGTTATCATTGGGAGTGTGCGAATCATAATCTCCAGAAGGCGAGGACTCAGCTACAACAGACAAGGGAAGATCCTCGACAAGTAGTGAAGAAACAAGAGAACATTCACCTTCCTCCTTACCCTCTGCCTCCATAATAACTGCCTCAGACGAAACAGCAGGCATAGAAGGATCTACCGGAGCCGATTCCAAACTATTGGAAGATCACTCACCCAAAACAAGAACCCTTTCAGTGGTAACATCCTGAATCACATCACGGTCGAGCTAACAGGAGTGGTCACAACCGCTCCCTTACCTTTCTTCTTCTAGAGACCAAAATCCAGGCACCCTCCTTAACCCCAGTCGTATCAGTCGTCACAACTTTTTCATATGAGGAATAGATGGGTTAGGAACCCAGGACTGAGAAGGCTTACTAACCTCCTTACTAGGAGCCTTTTTAGGGGCAGGACTTCAACGAATGGCCAAAAACTTCACACAAAATAGTGCATTCACAGGAACCCATTCAAACTCAACCCTGACTAGTGCCCTAGTACCATTAGGATCCTGGAAAACAATATCCTCGACAATGGGGTTTCGTGCATCAATTTCAACACAAACTCGAGCAAAACTGATCCGTTTCCTAGAAAGGGTAATATGGTCAGCATTGAGACGTCTCCCAACTGCATTGGCCACACAACTAATCCCATTAGCCGTCCAAAAATCAAAAGGCAGATCAAAAAGTCTAACCCACACCGGAACTTTAAATAGGTCCTCCTTGGTCAAGGATAAGCCAGGTTGCCAAAGTTTAAGTTCAACGTTTTATTATCCATATGCCATGGGGCTCTATCCAACACCGCACAAGCTTCTTGAAGGCTATCAAATTTAAACAAAAAGAAGCCATTATCTGAGGTTAGAACCTCTTGCAAACCAAGCCTTCCCCATAACTTGTGCGCAATAGAGTTGACAGTTTGAAATAGAAGTCTTTTTTACCCACAAAGTATCCTACTAGTGTACTCCGCCAAAACACACCACCCTCTTCAAAAACCTATGCATGAGGGCACACTATAACCCTTCATCGATAACATTTGGCTGAACATAGTGTAGGGAAGTAGACAAGGATGCCGAGTCAAGAGGATCACCTCCTTTAGGACCATTCAGCACATTAGCATAACTTAGAGAACTAACAGAACCATTGCCCCTAACCCTGAGTGTTTCGGAACCATATTAACCCCCTCCAGATTATTTCCTCCAGCAGGAGACAAAATAGTATGACCATTAGCACTAGACTTCGAACAAATGGGCACTTGATTTGCACCATCTGCCTTAGCAACCCCAGAGGTAATAACACCACCAACAGAATCACTCAATTTCACAGCCGGCGAAACTATACTAGAAACAAACCCAGAAGGCAGTATATAATCACCAAAAGTGTTACTAGCCCTCACGACATCACCAGCCTCATTCACATGAGCAAAATTATTCAAGGCCGAAACAACAGTAGCCTAACCGGCAACAGTCATAGCAACCTGACTCACAGGGTCACACAATCCAGTCACTGCAAAAACTGCATTACCGGCCAAAGACTCACAAACAGGAAGAATCACAGAAGAGCTACAGGGATAAACACAGTCTCGGTACCAGGAAAACCTCCGACACTAGAGCCACCTTCAACATCAATAATTCTACCACTAACATTAGTTGCAAGACCCAAACAACCACCATTCAATAAACCCACAACACCAGCGCCCAAACTGCCAACAGAACCACCACAACGCCATGTCCAGAATCACAAGCAACGCTAACAGACCCAGATGGTACGCCATGCCCAGACCCACTAGGACCCGAACGGCAACAGAACCACCTTCAACGCCATGTCCAGAACCACAAACAACAACGCTAGCCGACCCAGAGGATGCGCCAAACCCAGACCCACAAACAAAGCTACCAGATCCAGAGGCCAAAGCTGGGAACGCAGAGCCAGAATCTAGAGGAAAGACACCAGCAGAAACAGAAGGGTTAACGCTGGTCACTAGCGCCGGGGAGCAGACCAAATGAGAGCTCGCAAGACCCGTCGAAGGTTTCAAACAACCAATGCCAAGATCCACATGAGGCAAGGAGTTAGCGGCCAAAGAGACAGCCCTAACGGCCTTGCGGCCAACACCAAGGAGGCGCGGCCCCACCACAAGTAAACCAGGCGGAGACAAAGGGAAAGACAGGAAGACAAAATGGAGAAAGAGACGAAGACAGAAAGGAGAAGAGCCCAAAGGGTTGAGGGGAAGGCAAGGAAGGGAAAAAGGGAAAATAAAATCAGATCAGGGATTAAGGGTCTCAATGATGAGAGACGGGAATCGCCGAGAGGGAAGGGAAATTTGAGAGCATTTTAGGTTTTTTCTTCTTATGTTATTCTTGGCCAATGCTTGTTTCGTCCCTTAAATCATGACAACTCCAGTTTTGGAGTCTTTCCATAACTCTTTCAGTTGCTCCTTTGACACTCTGAATCTTATCTTCATTGTTTCTCCTTCTAATCGCCTCACATTCGTCCTTATAATTTATTTATATTGCTCGTACGAACTCCATCTATCTTCATAGTGCAGCCCTTTGTTTGATAATTTCTACCCATTCTGTTCTTGACATGATCCAGGCCGATAACAAACCAAAGGATGCATTACAAGTACCAGAAGGGCCAATTACGAGGCAGAGGACCAAAAGACTCAAAGAAGCAATGGCGGGATTAGTTCAGAGTTTTTTGGCCGACTGTAACAAACAAATAGAGATGCATGTGTGCTTCGATGGAAAGGGCCCAAAACCATTTCACTTGGCCCAAATCAGTTTAGAATAAAGCTTCCTAGGCATTTGAAGACTTAAAGACTTGATATTTGTGTAATTTCGTTTTTAGGGGCATTGTTGTCTTTATGCCTTTAGGGTTTCTTTTGGTAACACTATTTAAGCTTACTTTCTTCTTCATTTGAGGGGAACCAACGAAATTTGTAAACTCAAAAACTTAAAGCTTTGGCTATGGCCGAATTCTTGTAAGGGAGGGATTCCCCTTTTCAAGTTTGAATCGACTTATCTAAGTTTGGCAAACTTAGTGGCGTCTCCATTTGCTAGCAAAAACACTACAATGATTCATCTTAATGGTTCTCAACGGCAAGTTCTTTATGGGTCTTCTTTGTGACCTTTGAAGGGTTTTGTTCCTACAAAATCAAATTCGCGGTTCTTGGGGTTTTGTCTGTTGCTTGGAGTTTGCTTGGATTTCGAATCCAAGTGGGTTTCTTGTCATTTGGTATCTAGAGCTCAGGGTTCCAAGGTCTGATTTTTTCTATCTTTCCTTTTGTTTGATTCTGTTTTTATTTTGTTCTTTGTTATTTTCGTTTAAGTTCTTGTTGGATCTTGTTTCTGTTTTTGTTTTGTTTATATTCTGGATCTGGTTTTGTTGTGATGCATATTCTGGATCTGGTTTTGTTGTTCTGCATATCAGTTCATCTTTATCACTTTTTCCAATTCTGGGCTTCTGTTCTGTTCTTCATATAAGTTCGTCATAGTCATTCTGTTCTTTAGCATATGTTTAAGAAATAAGCATGTTCTTGGCAGCTGTGTGTTTTGTTTCTAAACCCTAGTGAAGTGTGAAATCAGACCCTGAAATCTTAGCTTCTGAAATCAGACCTAAAACATAACCTTTGAAATCTGCCTCTGAAATCAGACTATGAGTTCAGACCTTGAAACTTAACCATTGAATCAGACTCTGAGATCAGACCCTGAAACTTAGCCTCTGAAATCAAACCCAGACCAGTAGCCTCTGAAATCAAACCCTGACCAGTAACCTCTGAAAATTGGCCGCTGAATTCAGACCCTCAAATCAGACCCTTATTCGCCTCTGAAATCAGACCCTGAAATCAGACCCTTATTCGACTCTGAAATTAGACACTGACCAGCAGCCTCTGAATTCATACCCTGGATTCAGACCCTCATCAGACTCTGAAATCAGGCTTTGAAAACCAGCCTTTGAAATCAGAACCTAAATCAGCCTCTGAAATCAAAACCACATTTAGCATCTGACGTTATCAAAAAAAAAAGAGAAAGAAAAGAAAAAGGACTTGAGTGATAGTGATCACTTGAGCAAAAAAAAAAAGTAAAAAAGTGAAAATTTTTGGTTGAACCTAGTTTGTGGATATTATCATTTAGGTGCCCGTGGAGGGTATTCCATCAAAATTTTTATAGAGGTGCCAAATTTTCTCCCGAAATTGCATACGACCGTGAATTTACATGCTTATTTTTTTTTCCATTATACTAATTGTTCACTTCTTTATTCCAAATACTTTAGTTTAAGTATTATTGATTGAGTCTTCGTCGTTGCTATTCCTGTTCGCATTTTGTTTCCACCTGTCCCATATATATTATTAGACCTTTGTGTTTCGTGCTAGTTTGAGGACTACATTTGGTTTGTATTCTTGGATTGAGTGTGATTCACATTTGAATTGAGGACGAACTCAAGAGTGGTAAAAGGCAGTGATTGTGAGCACATTATCGGGTAAAAGCCAATAGAGTGCAAACACGAGTGGAGTGATATCATTCGAGTGTAAACACGTGAGATTGTGAGGATTTACATATTTGCTTTACTTTCTTGTTATTTCTAATCTGTTTGTTTAGTGTTGAGATGGCAGGTCTAACTATTGATGAAAAGCTTGAGGCTTTGGATAGGAAATTTACAGATATGATGGAGAACATGAATACTGTTTTGGAGAGATTGTCCAAGAGTGTAGAGAGTATTCAAAATGGTAGCGGTCCCAGAGTACCACCACCTCACAATGTGCCACCTCGCCGTGTACCACCACAATATGTTCCACCAGATGAAGAGGAAGCTGAAAATGAGTTTGATGATTCTGATGGTTTTGATGATGTGGAGGAGAGATTTCAGCCTGGGCATGATATGAGGCCTAATATGAGGTTTGATATAAGGAATGATAGGAGGGATAGACGGTTTGATGATAGAGGTGCATTTGATGCCAAAAGAGGGGATTATGATCAGAGAGGATATGGTAGGCGAGGAGATGTAGATGGTGATCTATGTAGCATCAAGATCAAGATACCAACATTCCAAGGCAAGAATGATCATGAAGCTTATTTAGAATGGGAAAAGAAAATAGAATTGATTTTCAACTGTCATCACTACTCAGACGAGAAGAAGATCAGTCTGGCAGCAATTGAGTTTACCGATTATGCTATGATTTGGTGGGATCAACTTGTCTCTACTCGGAGGAGAAACTATGAGAGACCGGTTCAGACATGGGCAGAACTTAGGGGTCTCATGAGAAAGAGATTTATACCCAGCCATTACTATAGGGAGTTGTATCAGAAACTACAACATCTGTATCAGGGGACCAAAAGTGTTGAGGACTATTACACAGAGATGGAAGTTTCATGATCAGGGCAAATGTAGTTGAGGATGCAGAAGCTACTATGGCACGGTTTCTAGGGGGCTTGAATAGAGAGATTGCAAACATGGTGGAGTTGCATCATTAGGTTGATTTGGAGGATATGCTTCACATGGCTATCAAGATAGAAAGGCAACTCAAGAAAAAGTCAACATCCAGATTTGGTACTCAGGCTACTTCTGCATGGAAAGGGAAATTGGTTCCGAATGAGAAGCGTGATGGAGGCTTTGACAAGCCTAGGGGCGAATTCAGTGGATACTTTAATAAGCCTAGGGCCGAACCTAGTGCCAAGGGTAAAGAGGCTGCAGAACCGAGCAAAACTAGGCCAAAACTTGAGGGTGCAGCTGCTAGAACTAAGGATGTAAAGTGTTTCAAATGTTTGGGCATGGGACACTATGCTTCACAATGTCCCAATAGGCGTACCTTGGTGATTGATAAAAGAGTGGAGAGGTGTACTACCGATAGTGAGGTTGAGGAGGAGATGCCAGAGTTGGAGGATGCTAGTGACCATGAGGGAGCTGCATACCCGCTGGATAACTTATCCTTAGTTGTCAAGCGTTGTTTTGAGTGCACATGTTGTAAAGGATGAGAGTGTGCAGCAGAGGGATAATATATTCCATACTAGGTGCCGTGTGAATGGCAAAGGGTGTAGTATGATCATAGATGGGGGCAGTTGTACTAATGTTGCTAGCACAGCTTTGATTGAGCGATTGGGGTTGAGCTGCTTGAGACCCGAAGCCTTACAAGTTGCAGTGGTTAAATGATTGTGGGGAGATAAGTCTGACAAAGCATGTACTGTTGAGCTTTACCATTGGGCCATACACGGATGATGTCCTATGTGATGTGATACCGATGCATGCCGGACATATTCTTTTGGGCAGACCGTGGAAGTTTGATAAGAAGGTTATTCATGATGGGTTCAAGAACAAGTACTCTTTTCAGCATAAGGGAAAACCCATTACATTATACCCACTTACACCTGCACAAGTCCATAAAGATCAGGTTAAGTTGCAACTTGAACGTGACAAAGAGAGAGGGAAGGGAAACACCACTTTGGGCGAAACTAGTAAGAGTGTTGTATCTGGTGAGAAAAATAAGGCCAAGGCCGTGGGAGTTTCCAATGGGGGTTTGAGTGAACGTGAGGGGGAAACAAAAGGGAGAGTTAAAAAGAGTTTCTACATGGGTGAGGGTGAAGCGAGGAAAGCGTTCAAAGCTAGCAAGATCATGCTATTGTTAGTCTATAATGAGCCTCATATTTATTTTACTAACGCTGACCCTTTGCTTCCTGTGTCTATTTCATCTCTTTTGCAGGATTACAGTGACGTACTCACAGAGGACATACCTAGTGGGCTTCCACCCATTAGAGGTATTGAGCACCAGATAGACTTCGTACCTGGAACAGTCATTCCTAAAAGACCGGCTTATCGGAGCAATCCCGAGGAGACAAATGAGCTACAAAGGCAAGTACGGGAATTGATGGATAAGGGGTATGTAAGGGAAATCATGAGCCTTGTGCAGTACCAGTACTTCTAGTTCCTAAGAAAGATGGGACGTGGCGTATGTGCATTGATTGTCGAGTTATCAACAATATTACGGTAAAGTATCGTCACCCCATTCCTAGACTAGATGACATGTTTTGGTTCCAAAATTTTTAGTAAGATTGACTTAAAGAGTGGATACCATAAAATTCGCATGCGAGAGGGAGATGAGTGGAAGACTGCATTTAAGACTAAGTATGGCTTGTATGAATGGTTAGTTATGCCATTTGGTCTCTCAAACGCACCTAGCACATTTATGAGATTGATGAATCATGTTATGCGTGCATTTTTAGGTAGTTTGTTGTGGTTTATTTTGATGACATCTTAGTTTACAGTAAAACAGTAGATGAGCATGAGATGCATTTGAAGCATGTACTTGATGTTTTACGAAAAGAACAATTGTATGCTAACTCTGACAAATGCACATTTTGCATGGATAGAATTGTTTTTCTTGGCTTTGTTGTGAGTGCAGACGGCATCGAGGTAGATGTGGAGAAGGTAAAGGCAATTCAGGAATGGCCTACACCAACTACAGTGACAGAAGTCCGAAGCTTTCATGGGTTAGCGAGCTTCTATAGGAGATTTGTCAAGGACTTCAGTAGCATTGTCGCGCCATTGACTAAGGTAGTAAAGAAGACAGTTGGTTTTCAATGGGGCGAGGCGCAAGAACGAGCATTCCAGGACCTTAAAGCGAAGTTATGTAGTGCACCCATTTTAGCACTACCCAACTTCGAGAAGACATTTGAGATTGAGTGTGACGCATCAGGGTTAGGTATTGGAGCAGTTCTCATGCAAGAAAAGCGGCCAATAGCCTATTTTAGTGAGAAGCTGAATGGAGCAGCATTGCTGGCTCCAGTTAGGCGTATGGGGGGACGGCGATACGTAACGCCCTCATACGTCCAGGTTTTCAGACAGTGATACAGTTTTCAGAAAGAGCCTTTGTGAAAAGAAAGTTTTCAGAAATATTGTTTTACGAGTGATTCAGAGTTTTAAAGTAGAAACTAGTTTTCAAGTAAAACCTTCAGAAAAGAGTTTTCAGAAAGAAACTTTCAGATAAAGAGTTCAGAAAGAGTTTTCCGAAAACAGCATTTCATAAAAGATTTCAAGAAGTATCTTATGAAATCATTGCATGATAAGTAGAATATAGTTTACAAGTTACGTATTTAAATCATATGTTTTAGTTGTCATTTTAAAGCATTTAGTTGACATGAATATTTGTGACATGATTGCATCAGCATGTACATATGGTTAATCTTGTGTATAGCACGTTCATATAGAAGTATCACGTTGTGAATACGAGTGCATGGTAGTATGACCTTATTTGAATGAATATGTATTAATGATGATTGCATGAGTTGCTTGCTTACTTAGAAAGAACTTACTGTAAGGATGATGGTCTTGATTAAATAGTAACATATGCATGTAACCATGGATAGTGGATTAGATGGTTAACAGAAATAAGATGTTAGTTATCCGATTTGATGATATTTCAAGAAAATAATAGAAAGATAGTTATTATAAATATCTCATCCAGATTAGCTTTGAAAGTACAAAAGATAAAGAGAAATTAGAGTAGCGTAGCGGAAGCATTATGGGTTTTAATATGAAAATTGGTAATATAAAATCTTGATGTATGTTATGAATGTTTGAAAGTGTAAACAAGAATCATGATTTAAAGTATGTATGTGAACAGATAATAAAGATCAGTAATAAAGATTGTGTTTGACACTCAAGGAATGAGCATAGTCATTACTGAGTCTAATGACTCACACCACAACAGTGTTTGAGTTTTGCAGGTTGCCGACCTGAACGGTCAGCTAGGATTTCAGAGTTGCAGAGCAGCCGGATAGCAGCGTTGCAGTCAGCCAATCACCAGGTCTTGGGGGAGTCTAAGTGTGGTTGTAATGAGTTTTAAGTTGAATAAGATTGAGTTGTTGTAAAGAGTTTAAGTTTGTAAAAGTTTTTGTTTATACGCATTTTCGGGCACGGAGCCCAATTATTATGTCTTGAGTTTGTTGATTTGGTGTATATTATTAGTGTCGGGCCCTATAGGTTGTATTGAGGTGCTGGACTTGATCCAGGTTTCATGACTTTTAGCAAAGGTCATGTCGAATTTTCGTCAGAGTCAGAGGCTTATGGAGGCAGGATTAGCCTGTCTCTTGCCGGTAGCATCCTGGCTTAGGCGGGATGTTGCAGTTATGATGTGCAAAAAGTACATGTGGCCGAATATGTATGGTGTTATCAGATCGTTGATAGAATGTGATTGTTTGAGAAAGCGACATGGGCATATTGAGTTTGTTTTAAATGAGATTTCAAATGTGGAATCCATGTAGGATTCTCTTGCTGTTGCAAGTGGATTTAAGAATGAGAGTAGCAATGGAGAGATTGAGAGTGGAAAAAATATTGACAAAAAGTCATTCATTCGCTTTATTGACTTTTGCTCACCTTAACCATTTTTTTCCATGTGATTTTCTTTTATTCAGGATTCTCGTCCATTGATCTTGTCATTTTTATCTATGACCCGGGTTCGGATTCGAGGTCGAATCCTTTTCAAGAGAGGGAGAATGATGTGATCCAGAATGAGCTCTGTTTGTTGGGCCAAGTTAACTTGAAGTTGTGGCTGATTGCATGGCTTGGTCAAATTGGTGTATTTGGGCCATTTTGGTGGATTTGGAAGATTCCTTGGGTTCCGGAGTTTGGTCCATGCATGAGACATTATGTGAAGGCTTTATTATGTCTAAAGCAATATTGGAATGGGTCTAGGACGTGCATGGGCTGCCTTGATTGATTTTGGGCTTTATTTCCGAATGGTGCATTAGTAGTGGCAGGATTTACGCAGTCTTCGTATTTTGGACGTAACTTTCTCGTCCGATATCTGATTTGGTGATTCAAGTTGCATTGAAAAGAGAACTCGTAGCTCTACAACTTTTAAGTTTTTCATCAAAGTCCAGTTCGGATTCCTTCATGGTCTAAATGAGGACGCAATGTATCCCTATAAGTTTTATATTTTTATTTTTTTTTAAGTTATGTGTTGTTTAAGTGTTGGGCTGAACATTAATTAAATTAAAAAGCCCATGGACGAAATTTTCAAGTATTTTATTAGGGTTTTATTATATTTGGTAGAATTAGGTTAGCCACCTATTTAAAGGGGCATTATTCATTGTAATGGATAATTAACCAATAATATATCTTTTTACAAAACAAATTGACTTGTGTCATCTTGAGGGAGTGGATTCTTCCTTGGTTTTAACGGAACAAAAGCTTATCAACGTGTGGCAAGCGTTGTGGCGCTGTATCGCTGTTCAGGATTCTCCAAAGAAATAAAGAAAGGTTTTAAGGGCAATGTTCCTTAAGGGTTGGACTTGATCTTGGAAGGATTTTGTTCTTACAAAATCAAGATTCGCGGTTCTTGGGCTTAGAACACGTGGAGAGGTTTGCTTGGCTTTGTTCCAGGCAGGTTTCTATCACATAGTATTAAAATAAGGACAACGATAACTATCGAATGTAAAGGTTTGCCTCATCATTTCCCAACTTAAGATAAAGGCAACCGTAAGAAGCCCGATGAGAGTTCATCTTAAGAAATGGAAGACCTTGGAAGGTAGATCTGTTGGGGTTGGTGCTCAGAGCGCCAATTCCCAGTTGTATTTCCTTGTAAATACTATTGTAAACGTTTTATTATGAATAAAATGAGCATTTTCTATAATATATATATCTTATTATATGGTAAAGACGTAATAGACCATATAATGATTAGTCATGATGCAGTTACAAAAGCGTCGCAACTGACATTGAGTTGTATCATGACGCTATTATTCTTAGACTGTTCCTGGTCAAGGTTTACACTACTTGGTCAGTAAAGTAAACCCGTTGAGACTGGTACATGTCGTATACTAGAATATATGATTCTAATGGTTTCTCAATGAACCATGAGTCTTGGAGACTCGTATAGACGTGTATGTGTTTATAGCGAATAAACACTGAACGACTCACCGAAGATTCTTAATTCGTAAACCAACATCAATAAGAATCTTCTCGGGTTGAGTAGCATTGTGATTCTTCGACTTGAGATACCACTGTGGGCACATGAGACATCTTCCACACACTTAAATGGCAGTCACGTCACCGATCTATTTAGATCAGACCTCCGCCTGTTCATTGGGTGTGGACAGATCCTCAGGGTATCCTGTGTGTGTCGAGATAGGATCTGTCAATTCTGTGTACAGAGCATATGTAGTCCATATATGATTAGCAATCAGATAAAAACCATAGGCCCGTGGTACACTTTAGAAGTCAATTCTAAGTGTTCTTTTAGAGATTGCTAATAGAGACGTCGACAGGATTGTCCCTATAGAGATTTGACGTTTACATCTATATCTCTGGGATATATCCGGATACATGTGATGAAGGAATTATACATATGCCATGACCTCGACTTATATGATTCAGCGAGTTTATTTTGGTCGTCATAATTTATGGGTGGGTAAATTATGGACATGAAATTGGATTTCGTGCCGGATATGCATGAATCTAGAGAGTCTCACTAGTGAAATATACTCGTAGAGTACTAGGGCAACTTTTATGAATAATACTGATTATTTATAAGTCGTTTAAAGGTTAAATGAAAAATACATGCAAAGAGACCTAATAGTCATTTCCTAATTTTTGTGTATTTGTATTTAATGATAGATTTTATTAATACACATAAATTAAATATCAAATTGTGATATTTGACTTATATCATAAATATATATGTATTTGGATATTTAAAGTAAATATAATACATATATTTACAATATTTGTATTTAAATAATTATTTAATTATTTAATTGTTAAATAATTAAATTAATTAAAAAATATATAAAAAATCTTAAGTTTTGATATTTCAGGAGTTGCTTTTGTTGACTTGTTGAATTTTCATTAAGTTGTAATGATCAAATTGCAAGTTGATTAAAGTAAACTTTAAATGAAAAAAAAATAATAGCTAGATATTATTATGTTACACAATTTCGGCCAAGGGCAATTTTGTGAAGTATATATTGTTTTGTTTCATTTTCATTAGGTTAAGGGTTTATAAGTTACAAAAACAAACACAAAAGAGTTGAGAGAAAAGTTTGAAGACAAAAGGAAAAAGCTTGGAATCTTTGAGTTTTGTAAGTTTTTCTTTAAAGCCTTCAACATAGAAAATGTTTCTAACATTTTTAGCTTCAATATGTGTTGCTATGATGTTGTCTCTACACTTATAGTTTGTGTTTTAATTGGTTGTGAACTTGTTTGAAAGATGTGTGCATGTATGGTTTATAAGTGAGCTTGAAATGGTTTCAATGGCTTACTTTGATTATTTGATAATCAAGTTGCCATTCTAGAGTTGCTAAGCCACTCATTGATGACTTAGAATTGTTCTTGAGTTGTTTCATGATGGTGAGACTTGTTTGGTGTTGTTTAGATTAAATTAAAGTGATGGATTTAATTGATTTGGTAAGTTTTGTCAATTTGAAGAAATTTCAAAATTAGGGTTCTTAACCTTTCCAAATTTGGGGCTTTTCATATATGTGATGTATTATGATGTTTATATGATTCATATTAATTTTTGAGTTTATTGGATTTGATCTTCACATGTTTTGAACATAAAATGACCAATTATAAAAACTGAAAATTCAGGGGTGGTTTCAGCAATTAGACAAAAATTGGGGATTTTGTTGCAATCGGATTTTGATGTGTTGGACATGTTTGAAATCATTTAGAAATGATTTATAATCATCCAAAATTGTATTTGACAATTTTACGACTAAAATGATCAACTTGCAAAGTTGTAGGGCAATTCGGTAATTAACAAGAAATTGATTTCTTGTGTAATTTTTTCAGAATTTAATAATTGGATAATTAAATAAATAAGTTTATTTAATTGATCCAAGAAAATTTTTAAATCGGAAAATTTTGATTTTCCGCGATTCCGCTGCATTACCGGATTTTCGCCATAAAACCCCTACAAAATGGTATCAGAGCGAGTCTGATTCTGGACACCCTAATATGATTATGTGACATGAGTCCAACCACACCAGAGACATTACAGGATGCAACTAACAACTTGGAGGAACCCATGCAGTTGCCAACAGGTCCAATCACATGCGAAAGAGCAAAGAAGATCAGAGAGGCCTTTGCGGGACTAGCTCAGAGCTATGTGACCAGTTGCAGCAACCAAGTCAAGTACACACCAGAGACACAGACATATGGGCATAACCAGAGAGGTCCCCAAGCTATTTCATTTGAACCAGATCAGCTCAGACTGAAGCATAGCAGAGCAGCTTCAGCACCAGCACCCTTTTGACCCGATTTCACCCATTTTGGGACTATGTTGAATTCGGCCAAATGGGGGCATTTTTGTCATTTGTACTCGACATTTTGACTTTATTTATGATGTAATTAGCATGGTTGACTATGACTATGACTAGGCTTAATTATGCTCTTAGATCTCTACTAGCCGGAAGCCGTCAATTTACTATAGCAGGTAAGCATGTAAGCACCTCAATTAGCTTAAGTGAGAATAGCTTATAATCTTTGTTTTAAGTTTATTTAGGTGCAAAAGGACCTTAATGGTCGTGGTTGAGGTGCTTGACTTAGGGCTTTTGGTAATTTTAGCTCTAGGGTCATTTTAGTCTTCTTACTCTTTTGTAACCCTTATTATATGACTCTTCTTTGTATTTTGGAGACAACCAACGTAATATACAGAATTTTGAAATAGAGAAAAGCTTGAGCTTTCCATGGCTATGGCCAAAACCTTGTTGAGGGAGGGATTCCCCTTTTCAAGTTCAAATTGACTTATCTAAGCTTGGCAACTTAGTGGCGTCTCCATTGCTAGCAAAATACAATCTGATTTCATGCTTGTGGTTATCATGGACGTGAGTTTCATGGTGGTTAGGGGCTGATCTTGGTTGGGTTTTGTTCCTACAAAATCAGTATTCAAAGTTCTTGGGGTTTTGAGAAAGATGCTTGGGGTTTGCTTGGTTTCCAACCCAAGTGAGTTCTTGTCATTTGGTATCAGAGCTTAGGGTTCTGAGGTCTGATTTCCTATCCTTTGTTTTGTTTAATCTTGTATTCATCTTTGTTCTTTGTTGATTTAATTTCGGCATCAAGGTTTTACTTCCACCTTGATTCGGCCATTGTTGGATCTTGTTGTTTCTTGCTGATTCTTGTTGATTTGTGATCAAAATATCATGAATAACATTCTGCCTTGAGTTTTTTTGATTGATCATGAGTATTTCTTTGAGTTAAGCTTTGGCTACTTAGGTCAAAATTGGGGCTTTTGTGTTCTTTGCTTGAATCAAGTGTTTAGTTGTTAATTGTAAGTTACTAGGACGTGTTTAACATTGTTATTAAGTTATTAGTTTCAAAAATCAAAAAAAAAAAAAGAAATGCATCAGGTCAGATTCGGCCAAGGAAGAACCATCACCACCCTTGCTTTGTTCTTGCCATATGCATGTCACTTAGCTTTTTTTGAATAGGTATTGTTCATATCTACTTTGAGAAAATCAGATTACACTTCATTACTCCTAGCATTTGCTTGAACTAGCTTGTTTGCAATCTTTGTGAAGTTGTTGCAATCTTGTGAAGTGTGAGGAAAATAAGTGTTTTTAAGTGTTGTGGTGAGGCATTTGAGTGAATGAGTGTTGAAACAAAATGAAATGCTTATGGATTGATGAGGCCGTGAGACTCTTGAAGTTTACTTATGCGTGAGTGCTTGATGTGCTTATGTTGAAGCATGAATTAACAAGTGTGCTTGCTGATTTGCGTGAGCCATCATTAGCTTGACATTGGATTTATGTTGAAATCATTAGCATGACATTGAAAATGGAAGCACTCATGAACTTGACATGGAAATTTGAGTAGCCATCATTGCATTTGAGAGGTGCTTGAAGGGGCAAGCTGCTGCATCACCAAGTTAATTGGAAAAATTGTTTAGTTGGTTTGTAACTTACCATTGCCGAATTGACATGCTTACTTGACCTACTTGTAAGCTACTTACGTAAGCAGCTGAGTCACCTACTTGTTTTGAAAAAAAAAGAGAAAAAAAAAGAAAGAGAATTGGTTGCATTGTGCTTAGCTTGATTAGAGCATTGCAAGTTGATTGGATTGCTTTACATGAGTTACATTGATATTTGATTTGGTTTGTATTGGTTTGAGCTTGAAAGACTATATATTGTGTTATAGCCGAATTGAAATCCTTTGTGCTTCATTGTGTTTCATTGGAGTGTAAACACTTGTGAGTGTGTGTGAGAAGAAAAGAAAGGTGAGCTCAACACTATAACGTACCATAGCAGTGACCCAGATTGCTTCAGTGACTTCGTTGATTGGCTTGCTTGCTTATATATTGCATTTAGCTAACTCGTCATTCTTTCTTATTCTGAGCACTCTAGCTATAGTTTTCTTTCGATTGAGTCTTCGTGATTACTTATCTTATTTGCTTTATTATTCACATGCTCTAATACATTTGTGTTCTGTTAGCTTGTTGGACTACACCTTAGTTGACCATACTGAGAATTGAGTTGATTTGTAATTGAATTGAGGAAGAACTCAAGAGTGGTAAAATTGTGGAGAAGACTCAAGTGGAAAAAGCAGTGATTGTGAGCACAATATCGGGTAAAAGCTAATAGAGTGCAAACACGAGTGGAGTGATATCATTCGAGTGTATGCACGTGAGATTGTGAGGATTTACATATTTGTTTTGCTTTTTATTATTTCTAATCTGTTTGTTTAGTGTTGAGATGGCAGGTCCAAGTTTAACTATTGATGATAAGATCGAGGTTTTGGATACTTTCAAAAGTGATATCCAAGATATTATGAGTGATTATAGAAGATCTTATGAGAAATGGAAAAAGACTTGGAAGGTAACTAAAATGCAGTGAATGAAGAGAGTACTCAACAACCAAAAGCTATTGAAGTTGTGTGTAATGAAGTGAGAAGCACTTGTGATGTTGATGTGCATAGCGAATGAAAACACTTGTGAGGCCTTGAATGTTGTGAATTGTGTTATAAGTGACATGGTGAGTGAAAATGCTTGTGAGACCGTGAGCATTGAGGGAGTAAACACTTGTGAGGTAGTGTGCTTTGAGGTTGAAAAACATAGTGAAGCTGAGCAGGTGTGTGAGGAGGTCTTTGCAAGTATGGTTGAGATAGTGGCCATGAGTGATGAATGAAGCTGTGAGAGCTGGTGAAAAGAAAGTAGATGTGGTAGTGAAGTTTTTCCATAACATTTTCTCTATTGTTATGCTTTTTCATCGCAGGTACAAGTGGTCAAGTATGATTCTTTTATATTTCAATATCATCGTCCAATTGATTTTGTCATAACTATCTATGATCCGGGTTCGGATTCGAGGACGAATCCATTTCAAGAGAGGGAGAATGACATTATCCAAGAGACAACATTTGACATGAATGCAGTCATCCAAGGAACATTAGAGCCTTTGCAATTGCCAACAGACCCAATCACACGCCAAAGAGCTAAGAAGATCACAGACGCAATAGCGGGGCCAGAGTTTGCATATAATAGATGCATTCATCCTTCAAGTTTTTACTTGCCTTATGAGATTGATTATGATTCTAATTCTTTAACTCCTATGGATTTATTATCTTTGATTCTTATTAAGCTTGGGAGTATGAATGATAAGGGAAAGGCAGATTTGGTGAGAATAATAGGTTTCCAACGCATTGTGTTTGACCCCGGCAATTGGGTGTGGCTTTATATGCAAGAGGAAAAGATACAAGCATAACGAAGATCCAAGTTGCAACCAAGAGGGGATGGTCTATTTCAAGTCTTGGAACGGATTAACGACAATGCATATAAGCTGGATTTGCAAGGTAAGTACACGTATCTGCTACTTTTAATGTTTCTGACTTCTTCTTTTTAATGCAGGTTTAGATTCGAGGTCGAATCCTTTTCAACAAGAGGGAATGACATGAGTCCAACCACACCAGAGACATTACAGGATGCAACTAACAACTTGGAGGAACCCATGCAGTTGCCAACAGGTCCAATCACATGCCAAAGAGCAAAGAAGATCAGAGAGGCCTTTGCGGGACTAGCTCAGAGCTATGTGACCAGTTGCAGCAACCAAGTCAAGTGCACACCAGAGACACATATGGGCATAACCAGAGAGGTCCCCAGCTATTTCATTTGACCCAGATCAGCTCAGACTGAAGCATAGCAGAGCAGCTTCAGCACCAGCACCCTTTTGACCCGATTTCACCCATTTTGGGACTATGTTGAATTCGGCCAAATGGGGGCATTTTTGTCATTTGTACTCGACATTTTGACTTTATTTATGATGTAATTAGCATGGTTGACTATGACATTAGGCTTAATTATGCTTAGATCTCTACTTAGCCGGAAGCACGTCAATTTACTATAGCATGTAAGCACCTCAATTAGCTTAAGTGAGAATAGCTTATAATCTTTGTTTTAAGTTTATTTAGGTGCAAAAGGACCTTAATGGTCGTGGTTGAGGTGCTTGACTTAGGGCTTTTGGTAATTTTAGCTCTAGGGTCATTTTAGTCTTCTTACTCTTTTGTAACCCTTATTATATGACTCTTCTTTGTATTTTGGAGACAACCAACGTAATATACAGAATTTTGAAAGAGAGAAAAGCTTGAGCTTTCCATGGCTATGGCCAAAACCTTGTTGAGGGAGGGATTCCCCTTTTCAAGTTCAAATTGACTTATCTAAGCTTGGCAACTTAGTGGCGTCTCCATTGCTAAATTAAGAAATATAATTTTCGTTATTGCATCTCATGCTATGGCCAAAAATTTAATGCTTTTGATTGTTTATTATAATTTTCGTTATCGCATCTCATATTTCTTAATTTAATGTGCTTTTAGAACTACGTTATTGTGATTATATTTTTGGTTGGGTATGGTTATTATATTTTTATTGGCTTTTATGCATGATTGCATTAAGACTTGGCTATACCATTGGTGAACCCGTCCATTATACTGGCATAAGTAAGGGACCATTCTGAACCCAACGGTTTGAGATCTTCCCTTGCGAGGTGTGAGTGCAGCCTTAAATATTTCCCAGTTTATACTGGGTGACGACTCCTTTATTCTCCGGTTTAGTCCCCCGTGGGCTAATCTGTACTATCTACGGGCTGTGAGCCCAACAGTGTCATGGTCGCCGAACATCATAGGCATAACGGTAAACCCCGCTTCGCTCCTACAGATGGCGACTCCACTGGGGATATAGAATCGGCCCCGAAACAATACGTAGTGTTCGTGGCTTTGGCTTTGGTTAACCAAGTCTCATATAATTTGCATAGCCTTCTTACCCCGATGGCGTCATGCATCGTGAATTCGCTTTCACTCAAGGCGGCGGATGAGGCAATCCGCTTTAACAAAAGATCATAAGGTCAACTGTAAAACAAAGATGAGTGAGACGGTCCTTAGAACACCGCCCATGGAACTTGAAACCCCGATTAAGAGCCATTTTATGAAGTAAGCCTGATAGACTTCCATAGCCAAAACAAAGAGATAAAGACATAGATAACCCTGTTGCAACCCCCGCGACCCCCAAAAAAAAACCATGCAAATCCCCATTAATAGACACAGAAAACCTAGCAGAAGTCATACATTCCTAAATCCAACCCACCATCCTCTCTGGAAAACCAACAGTCCGCAAAACCTCAACCAAAAAGTCCTAATGAATAGTGTCATAAGCTTTCATCAAGTCAATCTTAAGAGCACATCTCGGGGAACCACTGGTCCGATGATAATTCCGAACCAATTCCTGACACAAAAGAATGTTGTCACTGATACGTACGCCTCCCCGCAACAAAAGCAGATTGATTATTACTAATCACTGAGGGAAGGATAACATTGATCCTATTCACAATAAGCTTAGCAATACACTTTTAAATAGTGTTGCAACAAGAAATAGGCCGAAAATCCTTAACCTGGGAAGGGTTGGGGATCTTAGGAATCATAGCAATAGAAGTAGCATTAACCTGTCTCAAGAGATGCCCAGAGAAAAGAAAGAGTGGATATCACAAAGAACATCATCCCCCACAATACTCCAAGACTTCTTAAAGAATCCCGAATTAAACCCATCTAGGCCTGGAGCTTTATTGTCCTTCAGCGCGAACAAGACAGACTTAATCTCCTCATCTCTGAAACCTCCCGGGCAAGAGACTCCTTATGTTCAGCTGTCACATGCCTAGTAATAGCAGATCGAAGAGCATCCCTATCAATATCCTGCTGACAGAGGTGAGGCCCAAAAAGGGTCTCAAAAAGAGAAACAATCTCCTCTCTAACCAACACATCATCCTCCACACGGGTCTCATCCTCTTTAGTGACATAAGTAATCTTGCTACGGCCGTGAAAACTCTTCATAGCAGTAAAGAAGAATTTAGAATTCTGATCCCCAAGGTTGAGTCATTGAACATGGGATTTCTGTCTATTGAAGCCTTCTTCAGCCCGAACCAAATCACCATACCGTAACGACAGACTTGCTTCTTCAGCTAACAGAGCAGAGTCACTGGGGCACTCCTTTAAAACACACTGCACTCTATCCAACTCCCTCCTAATCTCCAAAACCCTACTCGGAATATTAGAGAAATGCTCAACATTAAACTTCTTCAATGCCAACTTTACACTCTTCATCTTACAACATAAACGGAACATCGGAGTACTAAGAACATCAATGTCCCAAGCCCTAGCCACAACTGAGAAAAAATCAGGATGATCAGCCCAAAAATCAAAAAATTTGAAGGGAATTTTCCTCTTTGGAAGCTCTGCAAGCTTAACCACCATAGGAGAATGATCAGAGACCCGTGGGGGAAGAAAACGGGCAGCAGAACCCGGGAAGAGACACTCCCAAGAAGAATTAGTGAGAACACGGTCCAACTTACGCTAAATAGGAGACTGGATCTGCTTATTAAACCAAGTAAACTGACAGCCAGAAAACTGAAGATCATCCAAACCAGCCTAACCCAAACAGCAGCCCAAATCATCTTTCCAAGGCGGCCACGCCACAGATCCACCACTATGCTCAACTGGAGTACGAATAGCATTGAAGTCTCCCAAAACAAGCCACAAGAGATCATCAAAAACATTACCACTAGAATCAGGTCGGCCCAAAGCTCCCGACGTTTCTCGTAGTCACACTCACCATACACCACCGAAACCACACAACTCCACAACCCAGAAATATGAGACATGCTACAATGAATAGCTTGAGAAGAAGAGCGAATAATGCTAACAACAATGTCACTAGGGTTCCAACACACCCAAATACGGCTAAACGGAAGAATATCAGAGTGGAAAAAAAACTTCCATGAAAGATTAATTGCATGAGAGACACTCACAAAATTAACCTCCTTTACCTTGGTTTCAAATAAACCATACAAAGAAAGCTTATCATCACGAAGAAACCTCCTAACTTCAGCATGTTTTATTGGGTCATTGAGACCCCCCGAATGTTCCAACAACCAAAAATCATTAAAACAGAAAAGAGTAGAACCAAACCCAATCAAATCAGCGCCGTCGACCCCCTCTCAGGGACTGTCATTTTTTACTCATCTTACCACTAGAACCCTTCTTTGATTTGTTACCATAAACCAATTTCTTGATCTCTAGAGAATCAATGGCCTTGTCAGCCAATCTGTTATCATTGGGAGTGGGCGAATCATAATCTCAAGAAGGCGGAGACTCAGCTACAACAGACTTAGGAAGATCCTCGACACGTAGTGAAGAAACAAGAGAACATTCACCTTCCTCCTTACCCTCTGCCTCCATAATAACTGCCTTAGACGAAACAACAGGCATAAAAGGATCTACCGGAGCCGATTCCAAACTATTGGAAGAGCACTCACCCAAAACAAGAACCCTTTCAGTGGTAACATCCTGAATCACATCACCGGTCGAGCTAATAGGAGTGGTCACAACCGCTTCCTTACATTTCTTCTTCTTAGAGACCGGAATCCAGGCACCCTCCTTAACCTCAGTCGTATCAGTCGTCGTAACTTTTTCCATATGAGGAATAGATGGCTTAGGAACCCAGGACTGAGAAGGCTTACTAACCCTCCTTACTAGGAGCCTTTTTTAGGGCAGGACTTCAACGAATGGCCAAAAACTTCACAAGTAGACATTTCACATGAATCCATTCAAACTCAACCCTGACTAGTGCCCTAGTACCATTAGGATCCTGGAAAACAATATCCTCGACAAGGAGTTTCGTGCATCAATTTCAACACAAACTCGAGCAAAACTGATCTGTTTCCTGGAAAGGGTAATATGGTCAGCATTGAGAGGTCTCCCAACTGCACTGGCCACACAACTAATCCCATTAGCCGTCAAAAAAAACAAAAGGCAGATCAAAAAGTCTGACTCACACTCACACCGGAACTTTAAATAGGTCCTCATTGGTCAAGGATAAGCCCGGTTGCCAAAGTTTAAGAACCAACGTTTTATTATCCATATGCCATGGGGCTCTATCCAACACCGCACAAGCTTCTTGAAGGCTATCAAATTTAAACAAAAAGAAGCCATTATCTGAGGTTAGAACCTCTTGCAAACCAAGCCTTCCTCATAACTTGTGCGCAATAGAGTTGATAGTTTGAAATGGAAGTTTTTTTACCCACAAAGTATCCTACTAGTGTTCTCCGCCAAAACACACACACCCTCTTCAAAAACCTCTGCAGGAGGGCACACTATAACCCTTCCATCGATAACATTTGGCTGAACATAGTGTATGGAAGTAGGCAAGGATGCCGAGTCAAGAGGATCACCTCCTTTAGGACCATTCAGCATATTAGCATAACTTAGAGAACTAGCAGAACCATTGCCCCTAACCCTGGGTGTTTCGGAACCATATTAACCCCCTACAGATTAATTCCTCCAACAGGAGACACTCTGAATCTTATCTTCATTGTTTCTCCTTCTAATCGCCTCACATTCGTCCTTTATAATTTATTTACATTTCTAGTACGAACTCCATCTATCTTCATAGTGCAGCCTCTTCGTTTGATAATTTCTACCCATTCTGTTTTGCTTCCTCTCTCTCACTTCCATGACCACATGACAGTGGTCAAAGTTCCAAAAACACCATTAATGGCATGCCCCGCATAAAAGTCTTGTGCCCATGTGTCATTGCAAAGAAATCTATCGAGTCTCTCTTCTATCAAATTTGAACCAAACCTTATGTTAGACCATGTAAATGGGTAACCCTTGCACCCCAAATCTCTTAGTTGGCAAGCTCTTATGGTGTCTCTGAAATCAGCAATGGCCCGCCCATACCCGAATGGCCCATAGCAGTCCCACCAAATTCTAATTCCTCTTTCCTAATTTCCTTCTTCTCAGAATTTCCCGCTAAAATGACCTCATTGCATTTACCTTTTTTTTTCCACAGTATTCACAATCCCCAGAATTTCCTGACCTGTTGCATCAGTCTCTGACTCCGTCCCATCACTGCCTGCATCGCCTAACTTAGGTTGACAATCCATTGGGAACTGTTCCCCTACCACCTTCCCTGCTGCCTCACATACCTTTTTCCCCCAAGCTTTCCACAACCTCCCTCAGAGGATTGGAGCTAGAATGACTCATCCCAGCCTTTAAAATTTTATTCACCACTCCTGGAGCCACCCCTTCATGTACTCTCTCATTGGCGATACTACCCTCGGCTATCTACTCCTTAGCCTTACTTCTCCAACTCAGAATCTTTCCTCCCAGAGATGCTTTCAACCATAAGCCAAAGGGAAAATGCTGTTGCGTTTGACCCGAGTAGTGATTAAATTCCTTAAATTGGTGCCCAATGCATCCACACCAAAAGTAAAAATCTACCAATTGGCATTCTCACTCTAGCCATTCTCTAAGGACAGTATTATGTATAATCTACCAAGACAATTTTGTTTATGTTATTCGTTATTATGTTTTTGCATGATTGCATGTGTGTGTGAATGACTTTTATGGGTGTCGTTGCTGTAAATCCTCACGAGACTACAACTTGTCCTCTAGGGCCACCTAGGTTTTTAAAGTCTTGTTGCATATGCTAAATGTTATCGTGATCCTACAAAGTGGCTTATTTTAATTTACTTAAGTTTGTATTTTTTTAAAATTTATGTTTGTTTTTACTCGAGGATGATGAAAAATGAGTGTTATGATCGGTCAATATAGCATATTTACCGACCCCAAGTCTTGCATTTTGTGAGTTGATTCGAGTTTTTTTTAGTGTTTTGACATGTTTCTTTGAGTTTTTGTAGGTTGAGATACAATGGGAGGAGTATGGATATCAATGGTCGACTAAAAGAATTGTTTTTTGGGCATTAAATGCATTAGAGGCCTCATTAGCTCGACTACATAAGTCCATTGTCGCGCTAACGAAGCTGAATAATTGAAGCACTTTCTACCTCCCATTGGAGCGCCAATGGTAACAACGCAATTGAATTGCTTACTGCCTCATATTTGTGTGTCAACAGAAGCTCATTAGCATGCCAATGGGTATGTTTCCTAATTTTATTAGAACTTGAATTTCTTAAGAAGGAAATCTCCCTACAACCTCTATTTAAGCACAAGTCTAGATCTAAACTTAAAACAAAGATACATTTGAAGGCTCAATGAGACTTTCGAGAGAAAAAGAAGCATATCAAGTTAGCACAGCCCCGAGGTTAAGCATCAAGAAAGCATAAGACTATCGACTTCAACATAGTTTATTCTTTTTGTCTTTTTCATTATGCTTTGTTTAATTTTGATTATTTATTTAGAACTCTCTCCATGTTCTATAACTAAACTCGTAAACTAGGGTTGTGATGAAACCCAATATTCTAATTTTACAAGATTGATTTTTCTGATAGCTTGTGTGATTTATTGATTTATTTATTGAACTTTATGCTTAATGCTTCTTGTTGATTGATCACCAATAAGATTGATGTGCGAAACTTATTTGAACTTGAAAGAAGAACTTTAGGTTTGGCAGTAGGTTCAATAACACAAAATCTTATCAAAATGATTTCCTTACATGATAGAAATATACATGTAGGGCATGTGTAACCACAGTTGGAACTTGATCTTAATGAATTTAGCTTCAGTTAATAAAAAGAAAAATATAGTTAATTGGTTTATTTTGAATATTTACACATGACTTTCATGTTCCATGATAATAATTTTATTTATTACACAAGTATAGGATTATCAATTTATCTTTCGTATAATATTGGGTGGTTTTCGCAACGCTGCATATTTTTCTCTCATTTGTTTAAACTTAACGTTTTTAATTTTCCTTTTAATCCTTAGTGTTAGTTTAATTCACTAGCAAGAATTACAATAAACTTTTATTTAGATAGTTTAAGTGGGTATTTTTAATAATCAGTAAAGTGGATAATAAGTCTCTATGGGTTCCATATCCGACTCTATAGTCACTGTATTACTTGAACGATATACGCACTTGCGTGCGGTAATAAAATCGCGATCATTAAGCAAAGAGACATACTAACTAAAGTTCTAATGGTTCTAATGTAAGTCGCAACGTTCCTAAAGCAATAAGAAAATACATCGATGTGAACTGTATTTATTGGGTTATTCTAACACCGTATGATATCAGGACTCTTGTGACATGAATCATCTTATACTTATTAAGCTTATACTTTAAACATCTTATTATGCCTTACACGACAAAGTTCTAAAAAATAAGTGCCAATCAATTTGGAAATACACCACAACAACCTAGCATATAACAAGAAAACCCCGAAAGCCCCTAACATAATACATGCTAAAAATCAATATTCACAATAACATCACCCTTCCACCAAAAATAAAAGCTCATGCCCTACTCCCAAAATTGCATTTCATGATTGTAACGACCGATAGTCTCTACTACTATTACATTGTAGTATCTTGGTATTACGGGACAAAGGTAACATAATATAAATTATGTTGGGACACAAATACTTTCATGGAACGACTTTGGGGACAATCGATAAATTCTTCTTCGAAATTCCGACACAAAATTATATGATGTTCCATTCTGGAAATAGCCCGTGGTATTGGGGGTATAACTTTCTCATACAAACTCTCATTTTTATGAATTTTATATCGTCGAAAAGGTAAGACCGAGGCCTACAACTTTCGTGTTTAACACTTTTCCAAATTCAAACCAGAAACGGGTTAAAAATGCAGAAAAAAAAAATTCAGATGAATAGTACTCGAGGGACATTCTAGTAAATTCTCAAAATTTCTCCAAACTTCTACACTTTTCTAATTTTAAATGGACAAGTATAAAAAGGAAACATTATTCATGTATCCCTAAAAAATTAAAAAGAGAAAGGAAAAACATGAAGAATGAAGAAAAATAAGAAGAAAGAAAGAAGAATGAGAAGACATGAGAGGAAGCAATAGGCAAATACCCATTCATCAAGCAAGGAAAGAAGGAAAAAAACAACCATGAGGGACTTGTAGGAGGATGGAAATCCAATAAAATGAGGTGAGATCATTTGACCCAAATTTTGGATTTTGAATTCTAGATAGTATGAAGTAATGACAATGATAGTAACTTGCTAGGGATTGCATTTGGTGTGAAAATATGCATGAAAGTTGATTGTGTAAAGAGTTGTCCAAACATTTGAGATCCTAAGTGTTGAACTTATGGAACCATGTGGTTATAGAGTTGAATTAGATTGAAGAGTGTTGGTTTAGTATGTAGTTACTTGAAATTTAAGGAATTGTTTAGTAGAAGATGTAGTATGAAGTATAGAAATGTATTTGGGCATGTAGACATGAAGAAGTTGATTTTAGGACTGAATTTTGGTATAGCGTCGCGACGCAAAGCACCTCGCATCACGAAGCTTACTGGAGCATTTGTGCAGATTTGCTTTTGGATTGCATGCATCGCGATGCTCAAGGGTTCGTGTCGCGACGCACACTGGAAATCAGCAGCAATCATTTCTGGAATGGTTAGAGTCGCGACGCGTAAGGCCCTGAGTCGTGACGCGAAGACCATAATTTCCCTAAATCAGTTTTAAAACCATCCCAGTTCCACCCTAGCGTGTTAGAGACCACCCTTAGGGTCTCGTATCAGTTCGCATACATACATTACATCTTATTACAAGCATGATATACCAAGTGACGATATCACGTACTTGAATTGAGAAGTTTAGCCTAGTTTCGAACTTGTCTCATGGTTTATAGTCTAACCAAGTTACCGATTATAGACCATTGCAGAAATTACAATTTCCTTCGACGAGAGGTATAACACCAGCCGGATTCCAATCAGTGAGTGGACCTCTTTTCTCAAACTGATTTGATTTATCATGTTTTGAATTCAGACTTACTTTTTGAGCATGTAGGGCGTTAGCCAGAATTTTATTACAGATGCTTTTAAGATAATGATGTTTCAAAAAGATTGGTTTTAATAATATGAGTTTTGAGATTTTTTTAGGCATGGGAGAAAAACCCACCTCAGTATGTAACTTGTTACAGACTTGGAATTGATGGATGACATGTGCACATGTAGGGGACTGGGGGATGACGATACGTAATGTCCATAGATCCTAGTTCAGGACTATGGATGATAGCCCTAGATCCTAGTTTTAGACCCTGGAGGATAGCATAGATCTGCACCCCATGTTCTAGTTCAGTGGCTTGGGGGACGGCGATACGTAACACCCGAGATCCTAGTTCAGGAATAGGGATGACAGATGCCCCTAGATCCTAGTTTCAGAACGTGGAGGGTAGCATAGATCTGCACTCCCAGTTCTGGTTCAGTGGCTTGGGGGACAGCGATACGTAACGCCCCAAGACCACTAGTTCAGGGACATTAGTGGCATGCTTTGAGGGATGGCGATACGTAACGCCCCAAAGTCATGGATTTGCACTCCAGGCTCTAGTTAGGCGTATGGGGGACGACGATACGTAACGCCCCATACGTCAGGTTTTCAGAGACATATACAGATTTCAGAAATAATATTCAGATACAGTTTTCAGAAAAGGTTTTTAGAAAATAACGTTTTCAGAAAACATCAGTTTTATAAGAAACCTTCAAAAAATATAAGTTTTACAAAAAGTGTCCAGAAGAGATTTTCAGAAAGAAACCCAGAGTTTTCAGAAAGAAAAAGAGTTTTCGTATAAAGCTATTTCTTGAACCTTGGATTTAGAACAAAATATTATTATAACTATATTTCAGTTTTCGTCCACTCACTTAGATCATACAACGGTCTAACCCCTAACTCCTAATTTTCTTGTTTTGCAGGTATTCTCGGAGGACGAGCTCGGGAGGACGGATACTGATGTAGTCACTAGGGTATCGAGTCCACCAGTTCAAGTCAGAGAGAGTGAGATTCAAGTAGAGGTTATGTATTAGTCTTTGGTTATGTGATAGTCATTGTAAAAGTATATGTTATTGAGTATACAATTATTAATGTTGAGTTTGTATGTTATTTTATTAAGCTTGGGCTATGGTCTCATGCATACGATATTTAAATAGAGAAAATAATATTAGTATTTGTTCATGGTTAGAGAGTCAGAGGCCCATGGGAATAATACGGCCATATTCCCTGCCGGTAGCGTCTTCCCCGGATTGGGGATGTTACAAAGATGGTATCAGAGAATGGTCTAGGGAGTCAATGACTGCAGTGGGTAGAGTGTGGGGGTCTTGTATACGCAGTATGTCCGGGATACTCGTATGCGAGGCATTACCTCTTCACTATCTGATCCTCTAGTACGTCCTTAAGATCCATATAGAGGTTTGTAAGCTTTCCCAGACTATTCGAATCGTATTCCTGACATGAACCAAGGCACACTTGGAGCACCAAGGGACATGACCAACATTAAAGTAGAACCATTGCAAGTACCAACAGGGCCAATCACAAGACAGAAGACCAAAAGGATCAGAGTTTCATGGCCGACTGCAACAAACAGGGACGCACCAGAGACACATGCGGGCTTCAATGGAGAGGGCCCTAAGCTACTTCACTTGGGCCAAATCAGATCTGATCGAAGCTTCCAAAGCCATTTTGAAGACAATGACCTATATGGAGAATTTGGCCTAACTTTGACACTTTTGTAATTCGGCCAAATCTTGTATTATTTTATCATTTTGTTTGATATGTTGACTTTAGTTTTGATGTAATTAAGCTAGTTGACCTGGCCATTAGGGTTAATTATGCTTAGAACCTTGCTTATTGAGTAAGCACGTCAATTTACTATAGCATGTAAGCACCTCAATTAGCTTAAGTGAGATTAGCTTCTAATCTTTGTTTTAAGTTTATTTAGGTGCAAAGGGACCTTAATGGTCATGGTTGAGGTGCTTGACTTAGGGATTTTGGTAATTTTAGCTCTAGGGTCATTTTAGTCATTTTACTCTCTTGTAACCCTAACTATATAACTCTCCTTTGTAAATTTTATGAGGATGAACGTGATATACAACATTTTGAAAGAGAGAAAAGCTTGATCTTTCCATGGCTTTGGCCGAACCCTTGTTGAGGGAGGGATTCCCCTTTTCAAGTTCAAACTGACTTATTTAAGCTTGGCAACTTAGTGGCGTCTCCATTGCTAGCAAAATACAATCTGATTTCATGCTTGTGGTTATCATGGACATGAGTTTCATGGTGGTTAGGGGCTGATCTTGGTTGGGTTTTGTTCCTACAAAATCAGTATTCAAAGTTCTTGGGGTTTTGAGAAAGATGCTTAGGGGTTTGCTTGGTTTCCAACGCAAGTGAGTTCTTGTCATTTGGTATCATGAGCTTAGGGTTCTGAGATCTGATTTCCTATCCTTTGTGTTTTTAATCTTGTATTCATCTTTGTTTTTGTTGTTGTTGTTGATTTCGGCCATTAAGGAATTTGTCCTCAAGTTTCGGCCATTGGTGTTCTTGTGTGTTCTTTGTTGTTTCTTGTTGTTTCTTGCAGATTTGTGATCCTTGTTGCATGAATAACAATTTGTCCTTTAGTAGTTTGTGCTAATTTTGAGTAATTCATCATGTTGTGTTTTAGTCATTAGGTTAAATTTAGGGCTTTTGTGTTCTTTGTTCAAATATGTTGTTTGTGTGTTTAATCCATGCTATTAGCACTTGGTTATCATCATTGTGTAGTTGTTTGTGTCAAGAAAACAAAAAAAAAAGAAAAAGAAATGCATCAGGTCAGATTCGGCCAAGGAAGAACCATCACCACCCTTGCTTTGTTCTTGCCATATGCATGTCACTTAGCTTTTTTCAATAGGTATTGTTCATATCTACTTTGAGAAAATCATATTGCACTTCATTACTCCTAGCATTGCGTGAACTAGCTTATTTGAAATCTTTGTGAAGTTGTTGCAATCTTGTGAAGTGTGAGGAAAACAAGTGTGTTTGAGTGCTGTGGTGAGGCATTTGAGTGAATGAGTGTTGAAACAAAATGAAATGCTTATGGATTGATGAGGCCGTGACTTACTCTTGAAGTTTACTTATGCTTGTGTGTTGTTAACTTTGTGAGACAAGTCTGGTTGCTTTGTTACACATATTGCCGTGAGTAAGATGCTTGATGTGCTTATGTTGAAGCATGAATTATTGTGTGTGCTTGCTGATTTACGTGAGCTATCATTAGCTTGACATTAGATTTGTGTTGAAATCATTAGCATGACATTGAAAATGGAAGCACTCATGAGCTTGACATGGAAACTTGAGTAGCCATCATTGCATTTGAGAGGTGCTTGAAGAGGCAAGCTGCTGCATCACCAAGTTAGTTGGAAAAAGTGTTTAGTTGGTTTGTAACTTACCATTGCCGAATTGACATGCTTACTTGACCTACTTGTAAGCTACTTACGTAAGCAGCTAAGTCACCTACTTGTTTGTAAAAAAAAAAAGAATTGGTCGCATTGTGCTTAGCTTGATTAGACCATTTTCAAGTTGATTGGATTGCTTTACATGAGTTACATTGATATTTGATTTGGTTTGTATTGGTTTGAGCCTGAAAGACTATATTTGTGTTATAGCTGAATTGAAATCCTTTGTACTTCATTGTGTTTCATTGGAGTGTAAACAATTGTGAGTGTGTGTGAGAAGAAAAGAAAGGTGAGCTCAAACACTATAGCGAGTGACCATAAAATTGCTTCAGTGACACGTTGATTGCTTGCTTGCTTATTTATTAAATTTAGCTAACTCGTCATTCTTTCTTATTATGAGCACTCTAGCTATAGGTTTCTTTAGATTGAGTCTCTATGATTACTTATCTTATTTGCTTTATTCCACATGCTCTATTTATACATTATGTTTCTGCTAGCTTGTGGACTACACCTTAGTTGACCATTCTGGGAATTGAGTTGATTTGTAATTGAATTGAGGAAGAACTCAAGAGTGGTATGGTAAAAGGCAGTGAGTGTAAGCATAGTATCAGGTAAAAGCTAATAGAGTGAAAACACGAGTGGAGTGATATCATTCGAGTGTAAACACTTGATATTGTGAGGATTTATATATTTGTTTTACTTTCTTGTTATTACTAATCTGTTTGTTTTGTTTTGAGATGGATAGGGAATTTGAGACCATGGATAGAAATTTCCAAAATAGTTTGCCCTTAGTCTTCCGTACGAGATGCCACATCAACACTAGAGCGTGTAGTATGATCATCAACAGAAAGGATCCTACCAATTTAGCTAGTACTACACTAGTGGAAAAGTGGGGGTTACCATTGATACCTCTTGACAGACCTTACTTGTGGATGAGTGAATTGGGCGAGGTTGAGGTTAGTCATAGAGTTGTGGTTAGTTTTGTGCTGTTGGGGGAAAATATATTGATGAGGTGGTGTGTGATGTAGTTCCTATGAGTACTACACACATATCATTGGGCAAGCCTTGGTACAAGTTTAACGAGGTGGCATATGATATGGACATGAATAGATATAAAGTTAAGTGTAGTGGAAAAATCATTAATCTTATTCCTTTAACACCACAACAGACATATGATGATGTGTTATATTTTCAGAGGAGTACGAGTAGTGAGAGTCATGGTAACATTGAGAAAGTTCATTTTGTAGAGCCATCAGAGAATGACATGAATAATGAGATGATTGAAGAATTTGTTATGGAGGAGACGTACAACAACAAGATGGAGTTGTGGCCAAGAGATCTAATGAGAGTAAGATCATTTGTGGGGCCAAAATTAATGAGGAAGAAAATAAGAGAGAAAGCCCAACCTTGGGGAAAACAAATGAGAGTGAAGTAGAGTATGGGTGTGAGCAAATCGAGAGTGCGGGTGAAGAAAAGATGTTTGAGACTGAGTTGGATTTAACTAATATTTCTTTGCCTACTATTTGTATTTATTCTTTGCATGCGTTTCTTATTTGCAGGAGTTTCTTATCATTTCATGATGTGACTGCAAATAGAGGTTCTTTTATTTTGCCACCATTTATAGGACTTGCACTTCATGGTGAATTCATTCTCGACCTAAACCAAAAGAGACTAATAGCCTATAGTAGAGAAAAATCGGGCTATAGTTGAGTGTGGTGAGGAAACTTGACAAGAACTCACTTGGGGTGGAAACCAAGCAAACCCCCAAGCATCTTTCTCAAAACCCCAAGAACTTTGAATACTGATTTTGTAGAAAAAAACCTAACCAAGATCAGCCCCTAACCACCATGAAACTCACGTCCATGAAAACCACAAGCATGAAATCAGATTTTATTTTGCTGGCAATGGAGACGCCACTAAGTTGCCAAGCTTAGATAAGTCAATTTGAACTTGAAATGGGGATTCCCCCTCCCTCAACAAGGTTATGGCCATAGCCATGGAAAGCTCAAGCTTTTCTCTCTTTCAAAATTCTGTATATTACGTTGGTTTTCTCCAAAATACAAAGAAGAGTCATATAATAAGGGTTACAAAAGAGTAAAAAGGCTAAAATGACCATAGAGCTAAAATTACCAAAAGCCCTAAGTAAAGCACCTCAACCACGACCATTAAGGTCATTTTGCACCTAAATAAACTTAAAACAAAGATTAGAAGCTAATCTCACTTAAGCTAATTAAGGTGCTTACATGCTATAGTAAATTGACGTGCTTCCGGCTAAGTACAAATCTAAGCATAATTAAGCCTAATGGCATAGTCAACCATGCTAATTACATCATAAATAAAGTCAAAATGTCGAGCACAAATAATAAAAATGCCCCCATTTGGCCGAATTCAACATAGTCCCAAAATGGGGTGAAATCGGGTCAAAAGGGTGCTGGTGCTGAAGCTGCTCTGCTATGCTTCAGTCTGAGCTGATCTGGGTCAAATGAAATAGCTTGGGGACCTCTCTGGTTATGTCCATATGTATCTCTGGTGTGCACTTGACTTGGTTGCTGAAACTGGTCACATAGTTCTGAGCTGGTCCCGGAAAGGCCTCTCTGATCTTCTTTGCTCTTTGGCGTGTGATTGGACCTGTTGGCAACTGCATGGGTTCCTCCAAGTTATTAGATGCATCCTGTAATGTCTCTAGTGTGGTTGGACTCATGTCATTCCCTCCTTGTTGAAAAGGATTCGACCTCGAATCTGAACCTGTACCAAAATGAGTTAAGTCAGAAACATTAAAAGTAGCATAGACGTTATACTTACCTTGCAAATCCAGCTTATATGCATTGTCATTGATCCTTTCCAAGACTTGAAAAGGTTCATCTCCTCTCGATTGTAGCTTGGATCTTTTCCTCTTGCATATAAAGCCACACCAATTGCCGGGGTCAAACACAATGCGTTGGAAACCTATTATTCTCACCAACTCTGCCTTTCCCCTTATCATTCATACTCCCAAGCTTAATAAGAATCAAAGATAATAAATCCATAGGAGTTAAAGAATTAGAATCATAATCAATCTCATAAGGCAAGTAAAAACTAGAAGGATGAATGCATCTATTATATGCAAACTTTGGCCCCGCTATTGCGTCTGTGATCTTCTTAACTCTTTGGCGTGTGATTGGGTCTGTTGGCAATTGCAAAGGCTCTAATGTTCCTTGAATCATGTCATTCTCCCTCTCTTGAAATAGATTCGTCCTCGAATCCGAACCCGGATCATAGATAGTTATGACAAAATCAATTGGACGATGATATTGAAATATAAAAGAATCATACTTGACCACTTGTACCTGCGATGAAAAAGCATAAACAATAGAGAAAATGTTATGGAAAAACTTCAATACCACATCTACTTTCTTTTCACCAGCTCTCACAGCTTCATCATCACTCATGGCCACTATCTCAACCATACTTGCAAAGACCTCCTCACACACCTGCTCAGCTTCACTATGTTTTTCAACCTCAAAGCACACTACCTCACAAGTGTTTACTCCCTCAATGCTCATGGTCTCACAAGCATTTTCACTCACCATGTCACTTATAACACAATTCACAACATTCAAGGCCTCACAAGTGTTTTCATTCGCTATGCACTCAACATCATAAGTGTTTCCCACTTCATTACACACAACTTCAATAGCTTTTGGTTGTTGAGTACTCTCTTCATTCACTGCATATTTAGTTACCTTCCAAGTCTTTTTCCATTTCTCATAAGATCTTCTATAATCACTCATAATATCTTGGATATCACTTTTGAAAGTATCCAAAACCTCGATCTTATCATCAATGGTTAAACCTGGACCTGCCATCTCAACACTAAACAAACAGATTAGAAATAATAAAAAGCAAAACAAATATGTAAATCCTCACAATCTCACGTGTTTACACTCGAATGATATCACTCCACTCGTGTTTGCACTCTATTGGCTTTTACCCGATACTGTGCTCACAATCACTGCCTTTTACCACTCTTGAGTTCTTCCTCAATTCAATTACAAATCAACTCAATTACCAGAATGGTCAACTAAGGTGTAGTCCACAAGCTAGCAGAAACACAAAAACCAATAATCTATATAGTGCATGTGGAATAATGTGAATAAGAATAGTAATCACGAAGACTCAATCAAAGAGACTTAAGCTAGAGTGCACGGAATAAGAAAAAAGACGAGTTAGCTAAATGCACAAACAACCAAGCAAGCACTCAATGTGACACTTAGCCAATCTTGTGATCACTCGCTATTGTTTTGTACTCACTCTTTTCTTTTTTTCTTTTTTCCTCTTTTTTTAACTCTTTTTTGTCACTCTTTTCTTTTGTCTCTCACACTCAAAGTGTATACAAAGCAAATGAAATACAATGCAAATAACAAGATAACCACATTCGGTAATTTTCAAGTTATATCCTTAGCACTTGCAATACATGTAAATACAACTCAAATGACATGTAACTCATATAATCAATTCGCAATGTGGTAATGTCTACTTTTCAACTTGCAAATGAGTATAAATGATCTAGTTACAATGTAACTAACTCAATTTCCAATTCAGCCAAGTCAAATTACAAGCTAAGTAAATAGTTTTTGCAAGCAACTAGGTGATGCAGCTACTTGCCTCTTCAAGCACCTTAAAAACAAATGATTACCACAAGTTCCATGTCAAGCTAATGATGAATTTATTGCCTCTTCACTTATAATAACAATATTTCAAGAGGTGGCAAGTGATACTTGCTTGGATACACACGAATTTAGTGCAAATTTGTTGCACTCAACCTTGCTTCACTTGATTCTTCAACATTAACAACACAAATCAGCAAGATAACAATGATACAACTCACTCCAATCACCAAATTGGGTGCATTCAGATTTGTTTCATCAATTACACATTCACATTCATCAATAATGCACTCAATCTTTCTTTCTTTTCACTCAAACTCACAAGATTGTGCTAACTTCACAAGAATGCAAACAAGTAAGCTCACGTAAATACCAAGATGAATGATGTCAATTCTGATTTTTTTTTTTTTTGCAAAGTTGATATGAATAATACCTATGGAAACAACACTAATTGCATGTATTCAACAATAGCAAGACAAGATATATCAATAAATCTCACTAGGTCGAATCTGATCTGATTTTTTTTTTTTTGGATTTTTGACACTAATAACTTAATAACAATGTTAAACACGTCCTAGTAACATACAATTAACAACTAAACACTTGATTCACGCAAAGAACACAAAAGCCCCAATTTTGACCTAAGTAGCCAAAGCTTAACTCAAAGAAATACTCATGATCAATCAAAAAACACTCAAGGCAGAATGTTATTCATGATATTTTGATCACAAATCAACAAGAATCAGCAAGAAACAACAAGATCCAACAATGGCCGAATCAAGGTGGAAGAAAAACCTTGATGCCGAAATTAAATCAACAAAGAACAAAGATGAATACAAGATTAAACAACACAAAGGATAGGAAATCAGACCTCAGAACCCTAATCTCATGATACCAAATGACAAGAACTCACTTGGAAAGCTCAAGATTAAACAACAAGGTTTTGGCCATAGCCATGGAAAGCTCAAGCTTTTCTCTCTTTCAAAATTCTGTATATTACGTTGGTTTTCTCCAAAATACAAAGAAGAGTCATATAATAAGGGTTACAAAAGAGTAAAAAGGCTAAAATGACCATAGAGCTAAAATTACCAAAAGCCCTAAGTAAAGCACCTCAACCACGACCATTAAGGTCATTTTGCACCTAAATAAACTTAAAACAAAGATTAGAAGCTAATCTCACTTAAGCTAATTAAGGTGCTTACATGCTATAGTAAATTGACGTGCTTCCGGCTAAGTACAAATCTAAGCATAATTAAGCCTAATGGCATAGTCAACCATGCTAATTACATCATAAATAAAGTCAAAATGTCGAGCACAAATAATAAAAATGCCCCCATTTGGCCGAATTCAACATAGTCCCAAAATGGGGTGAAATCGGGTCAAAAGGGTGCTGGTGCTGAAGCTGCTCTGCTATGCTTCAGTCTGAGCTGATCTGGGTCAAATGAAATAGCTTGGGGACCTCTCTGGTTATGTCCATATGTATCTCTGGTGTGCACTTGACTTGGTTGCTGAAACTGGTCACATAGTTCTGAGCTGGTCCCGGAAAGGCCTCTCTGATCTTCTTTGCTCTTTGGCGTGTGATTGGACCTGTTGGCAACTGCATGGGTCCTCCAAGTTATTAGATGCATCCTGTAATGTCTCTAGTGTGGTTGGACTCATGTCAAAACTTTTGCCCAAACTGTGAGTGTTCTTAAAGGGAGTGTGAGTGACCTAGAGGGGGAAATAAAAAAGATAGTTAGAAAGGGCTTCCACATTAGTGAGAGTGAAGTGAGAAAGGCTTACAAGGCTAGCCAGCTTATTCTGTTGGTATTCTATAAGGATCACCATATATATGATGCTAACACTGACCTTTTACTTCTAGTTTCTATTTCTTCTCTTTTACATAAGTTTGGAGAAGTGCTCACAGAGGACATCCCAAGTGGGCTTCCACACATTATAGGGATAAAGTACCAAATAATGCCTAAGAAAGATGGAATTTGGCATATGTGTGATGAATGGAAAGCTATAACTAATACCACGCTTGGGAGTTTGAAGGATAAATGGAAGGCAGAGTTGGTGAGAATAATAGGTTTCCAACGCATTGTGTTTGACCTCGGCAAGTGGGTATGGCTTTATATGAAAGAGGAAAAGATACAAGCATAATAAAGATCCAAGTTGCAACCAAGAGGAGATGGTCCATTTCAAGTCTTGGAACGGATCAATGACAATGCTTACAAGCTTCATCTTCCTAGTGAGTATGGTGTTTTTGCAATGTTTAATGTTTCTGACTTATTTTATTTTTGATGCAAGTATAGATTCGAGGTCGAATCCTTTTCAAAAGGGAGGGAATGACATGAACCAAGGCACACTTGGAGCACCAAGGGACATGCCCAACATTAATTAGAACCATTGCAAGTACCAACAAGGCCAATCATAAGACAGAAGACCAAAAGGATCAGAGAAGTAATGGCAGGTCTAGCTCAGAGTTTCATGGCCGATTGCAACAAACAAGTAAGGGACACACCAGAGACACATGCAGGCTTTAATGGAAAGGGCCCTAAGCTACTTCACTTGGCCCAAATTAAATCTGATTGAAGCTTCCAAAGCCATTTTGAAGACAAGGACCTATATGGAGAATTTGGCCTAACTTTGACACTTTTGTAATTCGGCCAAACCTTGTATTATTTTATCATTTTGTTTGATATGTTGACTTTATTTTTGACTTAATTAAGCTAGTTTACCAGGCCGTTAGGGTTAATTATGCTTAGAACCTTGCTTATTGAGTAAGCACGTCAATTTACTATAGCATGTAAGCACCTCAAATATTTGTTTTAAGTTTATTTAGGTGCAAAAGGACCTTAATGGTCGAGGTTGAGGTGCTTGACTTAGGGATTTTGGTAATTTTAGCTCTAGGGTCATTTTAGTCATTTTACTCTCTTGTAACCCTAACTATATAACTCTCCTTTATAAATTTTATGAGGATGAACATGATATACAACATTTTGAAAGAGAGAAAACTTGAGCTTTCCAAGGCTATGGCCGAACCCTTGTTGAGGGAGGGATTCCCCTTTTCAAGTTCAAATTGACTTATCTAAGCTTGGCAACTTAGTGGCGTCTCCATTGCTAGCAAAATACAATCTGATTTCATTCTTGTGGTTATCATGGACGTGAGTTTCATGGTGGTTAGGGGTTGATCTTGGTTGGGTTTTGTTCCTACAAAATCAGTATTCAAAGTTCTTGGGGTTTTGAGAAAGATGCTTGGGGGTTTGTTTGGTTTCCAACCCAAGTGAGTTCTTGTCAATTCCTTATGAGAACAACTATACTCTAGATCCAAATTGAGAATTCCCTTGTAGTTATCCTGGATTAAATAGTAAAGATCTAAGAAAAGTTACCCAAGGGAGTGTGACAGGAAAGCTATACGAAAGCAAGGAAATATGCGTAGATGTGTAAGTAACCAGAGATAAAGAAAAGTAAAGAGACAAAATAAGACAGTGAAGTTCTAAGGATACCCACCCAGGACAGTAGAAAGAGAATAGAAAAAGCCCGAGCAAGTATTAGAGTGCTTAGAAGATGTAAGATTCTTTCCCTCATCGGTAAATTCCTTCAAGCCGATCCAATAGCTTTCAGGTACTTCGTATAGATAGTGAGTTCCCCGATTAACGAGGAAAAGCAAGAACGATAACAGAAGTAAGAAATCAAGATTGGTCTTAAGAGTTTCAATAGACTGAGATGCCAAAAAGGACGTAGAGAACTCCAAATTCCCAAACCCAGACCCAGGTCCACAAGCAAGCAAATAAAGGTCATAAATAGAAACGATTAGTTACCTTATCCCAATCAATCCGATGGAGACAAGACCCTAAGCTATCTAGTTTACAACCACTTAGAAAATTGTCCTGACAGAGCCTATATCATACCCACCTCACATGAGAAATACACTCTACCAGAACACAGAGTATTAAAATAAGGACAACGATAACTATCAAAATGTAAAGGTTTGCCTCATCATTTCCCAACTTAAGATAAAGGCAACCGTAAGAAGCCCGACGAGAGTTTATCTTAAGAAATGGAAGACCTTGGAAGGTAGATCTGTTGGGGTTGGTGCTCAGAGCGCCAATTCCCCGTTGTATTTCCTTGTAAATACTATTGTAAATAATAAAATGAGCAGTTTCTATAATATAATATATCTTCTTATATGGTAAAGACGTAATAGACCATAGAATGATTAGTCATGATGCAGTTACAAAAGCGTCGCAACTAACATTGAGTTGTATCATGACGCTGTTATTCTTAGACTGAACCTGGTCAAGGTTTACACTACTTGGTCAGTAAAGTAAACACGTTGAGACTGGTACATGTCATATATTGGAATATATGATTCCAATGGTTTCTCAATGAACCATGAGTCTTGGAGACTCGTATAGCGTGTAGGTGTTTATAGCGGATAATACTGAACGACTCACCGAAGATTCTTAATGGATAGTACACCAACATCAATAAGAATCTTCTCGGGTTGAGTAGCATTTGTGATTCTTCGAATTGAGATACCACTGTGGGCACATGAGACATCTTCCACACTTAGATGGCAGTCACGGCACCGATCTATTTTGATCAGACCTCTGCCTGTTCGTTGGGTGTGGACAGATCCTCAGGGTATCCTTTGTGTGTCGAGATAGGATCCGTCAATTCTGTGTACAGAGCATATGTAGTCCATATATGATTAGCAATCAGATAAAAAGCATAGGCCCGTGGTACACTTTAGAAGTCAATTCTAAGTGTTCTTTTAGAGATTGCTAATAGAGACGTCGACGAGATTATCCCTATAGAGATTTGACGTTTACATCTATATCTCTGGGATATATCTGCATACATGTGATGGAGGAATTATACATATGCCATGACCTCGACCTGTATGATTCAGCGAGTTTATCTGTGGTTGTCATAATTTATGGGTGGGTAAATTATGGACATGAAATTGGATTTCGTGTCGGATATACATGAATCTAGAGAGTCTCACTAGTGAAATATACTCGTAGAGCACTAGGGCAACTTTTATGAATAATACTAATTATTTATAAGTCGTTTAAAGGTTAAAACGAAAAATACATGCAAATAGACCTAATAGTCATTTCCTAATTTTTTTTGTATTTGTATTTAATGATAGATTTTATTAAATACACATAAATTAAATATCAAATTGTGATATTTGACTTATATCATAAATATATATGTATTTGGATATTTAAAGTGAATATAATACATATATTTACAATATTTGTATTTAAATAATTATTAAATTATTTAATTGTTAAATAATTAAATTAATTAAAAAAATATAAATATCTTAAGTTTTGATATTTTAGGAGATGCCTTGAGTTGCTTTTGTTGACTTGTTGAATTTTCATTAAAGTTGTAATGATCAAATTGCAAGTTGATTAAAGTAAACTTTAAATGAAACAAAAATAATAGCTAGATATTATTATGTTACACAATTTCGGCCAAGGGAAATTTTGTGAAGTATATATTATTTTGTTTCATTTTCATTAGGTTAAGGGTTCATAAGTTATAAAAACAAACACAAAAGAGTTGAGAGAAAAGTTTGAAGACAAAAGGAAAAAAACTTGGAAATCTTTGAGTTTTGTAAGTTTTTCTTTAAAGCCTTCAACATAGAAAATGTTTCTAATATGTTTAGCTTCAATATGTGTTGCTATGATGTTGTCTCTACACTTATAGTTTGTGTTTTAATTGGTTGTGAACTTGTTTGAAAGATGTGTGCATGTATGGTTTATAAGTGAGCTTGAAATGGTTTCAATGGCTTACTTTTGATTATTTGATAATCAAGTTGCCATTCTAGAGTTGCTAAGCCACTCATTGATGACCTAGAATTGTTCTTGAGTTGTTTCATGATGGTGAGACTTGTTTGGTGTTGTTTAGATTAAATCAAAGTGATGGATTTAATTGATTTGGTAAGTTTTGTCAATTTGAAGAAATTATAAAATTAAGGTTCTTAACCCTTTCCAAATTTGGGGCGTTTCATATATGTGATGTATTATGATGTGTATATGATTCATATTAATTTTTGAATTGATTGGATTTGATCTTCACATGTTTTGAACATAAAGAACCAAATTACAAAAACTGAAAATTCAGGGGTGGTTTCAGCAATTAGACAAAAATTGAGGATTTTGTTGCAATCTGATTTTGATGTGTTGGACATGTTGGAAATCATTTTAGAAATGATTTATAATCATCCAAAATTGTATTTGACAATTTTACGACTAAAATGATCAACTTGCAAAGTTGTAGGGCAATTCGGTAATTAACAAGAAATTTGATTTCTTGTGTAATTTTTTCAGAATTTAATAATTGGATAATTAAATAAATAAGTTTATTTAATTGATCCAAGAAAAATTTTGAAATCAGAAAATTTTGATTTTCCGCGATTCCGCTGCATTACCGGATATTCGCCATAAAACCCCTACAAAATGGTATCAGAGCGAGTTTGAGTTTGAGGGAGTGGATTCTTCCTTGGTTTTACGGAACAAAAGCTTATCAACGTGTGGCAAGCGTTGTGGCGCTGTATCGCTGTTCAAGATTCTCCAAAGAAATAAAGAAAGGTTTTTAAGGGCAATGTTCCTTAAGAGTTGGACTTGATCTTGGAAGGATTTTGTTCTTACAAAATCAAGATTCGCGGTTCTTGGGGCTTAGAACACGTGGAGAGGTTTGCTTGGCTTTGTTCCAGGCAGGTTTCTATCACATAGTATTAAAATAAGGACAACGATAACTATCGAAATGTAAAGGTTTGCCTCATCATTTCCCAACTTAAGATAAAGGCAACCGTAAGAAGCCCGATGAGAGTTCATCTTAAGAAATGGAAGACCTTGGAAGGTAGATCTGTTGGGGTTGGTGCTCAGAGCGCCAATTCCCAGTTGTATTTCCTTGTAAATACTATTGTAAACGTTTTATTATGAATAAAATGAGCAGTTTCTATAATATAATATATCTTATTATATGGTAAAGACGTAATAGACCATATAATGATTAGTCATGATGCAGTTACAAAAGCGTCGCAACTGACATTGAGTTGTATCATGACGCTATTATTCTTAGACTGTTCCTGGTCAAGGTTTACACTACTTGGTCAGTAAAGTAAACCCGTTGAGACTGGTACATGTCGTATACTAGAATATATGATTCTAATGGTTTCTCAATGAACCATGAGTCTTGGAGACTCGTATAGACGTGTATGTGTTTATAGCGAATAAACACTGAACGACTCACCGAAGATTCTTAATTCGTAAACCAACATCAATAAGAATCTTCTCGGGTTGAGTAGCATTTGTGATTCTTCGACTTGAGATACCACTGTGGGCACATGAGACATCTTCCACACTTAAATGGCAGTCACGTCACCGATCTATTTAGATCAGACCTCCGCATGTTCATTGGGTGTGGACAGATCCTCAGGGTATCCTGTGTGTGTCGAGATAGGATCTGTCAATTTTGTGTACAGAGCATATGTAGTCCATATATGATTAGCAATCAGATAAAAACCATAGGCCCGTGGTACACTTTAGAAGTCAATTCTAAGTGTTCTTTTAGAGATTGCTAATAGAGACGTCGACAGGATTGTCCCTATAGAGATTTGACGTTTACATCTATATCTCTGGGATATATCCGGATACATGTGATGAAGGAATTATACATATGCCATGACCTCGACCTATATGATTCAGCGAGTTTATTTGTGGTCGTCATAATTTATGGGTGGGTAAATTATGGACATGAAATTGGATTTCGTGCCGGATATGCATGAATCTAGAGAGTCTCACTAGTGAAATATACTCGTAGAGCACTAGGGCAACTTTTATGAATAATACTGATTATTTATAAGTCGTTTAAAGGTTAAATGAAAAATACATGCAAAGAGACCTAATAGTCATTTCCTAATTTTTGTGTATTTGTATTTAATGATAGATTTTATTAAATACACATAAATTAAATATCAAATTGTGATATTTGACTTATATCATAAATATATATGTATTTGGATATTTAAAGTAAATATAATACATATATTTACAATATTTGTATTTAAATAATTATTTAATTATTTAATTGTTAAATAATTAAATTAATTAAAAAATATATAAAAAAATCTTAAGTTTTGATATTTCAGGAGTTGCTTTTGTTGACTTGTTGAATTTTCATTAAAGTTGTAATGATCAAATTGCAAGTTGATTAAAGTAAACTTTAAATGAAAAAAAAATAATAGCTAGATATTATTATGTTACACAATTTCGGCCAAGGGCAATTTTGTGAAGTATATATTGTTTTGTTTCATTTTCATTAGGTTAAGGGTTTATAAGTTACAAAAACAAACACAAAAGAGTTGAGAGAAAAGTTTGAAGACAAAAGGAAAAAGCTTGGAAATCTTTGAGTTTTGTAAGTTTTTCTTTAAAGCCTTCAACATAGAAAATGTTTCTAACATTTTTAGCTTCAATATGTGTTGCTATGATGTTGTCTCTACACTTATAGTTTGTGTTTTAATTGGTTGTGAACTTGTTTGAAAGATGTGTGCATGTATGGTTTATAAGTGAGCTTGAAATGGTTTCAATGGCTTACTTTTGATTATTTGATAATCAAGTTGCCATTCTAGAGTTGCTAAGCCACTCATTGATGACTTAGAATTGTTCTTGAGTTGTTTCATGATGGTGAGACTTGTTTGGTGTTGTTTAGATTAAATCAAAGTGATGGATTTAATTGATTTGGTAAGTTTTGTCAATTTGAAGAAATTATAAAATTAAGGTTCTTAACCCTTTCCAAATTTGGGGCTTTTCATATATGTGATGTATTATGATGTGTATATGATTCATATTAATTTTTGAATTGATTGGATTTGATCTTCACATGTTTTGAACATAAAGAACCAAATTACAAAAACTGAAAATTCAGGGGTGGTTTCAGCAATTAGACAAAAATTGAGGATTTTGTTGCAATCTGATTATGATGTGTTGGACATGTTGGAAATCATTTTAGAAATGATTTATAATCATCCAAAATTGTATTTGACAATTTTACGACTAAAATGATCAACTTGCAAAGTTGTAGGGCAATTCAGTAATTACCAAGAAATTTGATTTCTTTTGTAATTTTTTCAGAATTTAATAATTGGATAATTAAATAAATAAGTTTATTTAATTGATCAAAGAAAAATTTTGAAATCAGAAAATTTTGATTTTCCGCGATTCCGCTGCATTACCGGATATTCGCCATAAAACCCCTACAAAATGGTATCAGAGCGAGTTTGATTTTGGAGACCCTAATATGATTATGCCTTTTAAATTCAATGTTTAATTTAATCTTTACTTAATGCATGCATGTGTTGATCTAATTTGATTAAATAAAGTAAAAAGCATCTTTTGCGGAAAATCCCAAATTAATAAGGTTTATGTTAATTATGTATTTGATGCATATTACATAGTCCGTCTTGTCAATACGGTTTATGAATATTTTCCTGTGACTACATCCGAGATCATGCCAAAGCTGTGAGGGTGTAGCCGATAGAAATTTATTTATGCCGAATGTATATCAGATACTAGATAAATTCAAGCGAAAGCGGATTCCTGAACGTGCCAAAGCTGTCAGGGTTACGCAAGTAGCTTGAGTTTATCATTAACAGGTTTAACCTTGGAACGTCTCATTGTGAACGTGCCAAAGCTGTCACAACAAGAAATGACCATGACCGGAAACCCAGGAGTCACTATTGAGTGATTGACAAAGAGTTGTCTACCTGATGAATATACGTAGGCGAGACTGTGCCAAAGTTGTGAGCTAAAATATATCCATGGGATCCACCTTTCACTATTTGTATTTGTTCGTAGGGTCGGTACAGAAAGAGGGTATGCAGATGATAACATTCTCTAAAGAAGAGCTCCCGATGGATGGGAGGAATCACAACAATCCGCTATTCATAAAAGCGGAAGTAAAAGGAAAGAAGACATCTTGTGTGATGGTGGATGATGGTTCATTTATCAATGTGTGCCCTTTGAAGATTTTGTCAAGGTTAGGTATACAGACAACAGATTTAAGCCCATTCAGCATGACTATCAAAGCATATGACGATAACAAACGGGGAGTTGAAGGTACTTTCGTTATAGTAGTCAAAGTGGGCCCGATAGAAGATGAGATGGAGTTCACAGTGCTTGATATCCCAGCTACATTTGCACTGTTATTAGGGAGGCCATGGTTTCATAGACTTAGGGGCGTGCCATCCACTTTGCACCAGGTTATTAAGTTCCCATATTGAGAGGAAGTCGTCACCATCAGGGCTGAAGTGGACAATGCTGTGGCTGCTTTGGACATACAGCCTTTCACAAGGTTCCAAGTGGCGGCAAACTTCGAAGAATGGGTGGACCCTAAAGTGGCTAGAATCATGGAAAGAATGAAATATGAGTCAGACACAAGTTTGAGTGCTAGAGGTATGGGAATAAAAGCACTGCCAGATTTCAAGGGACAAACCACTAAGAGAGGATTGGGGTATGAATCCGATGGGAATGAGCCGAAGACCAAGAAAAAAATGGATGAAGCTGATGGAATAATTTGTTAAAGCCACAAGATATCAATGAGAGCCTGAACCCTTAGAAGTCAATGGGATCATAGTACCGGGATTCGAAATCTTCAAGGATGTGATGGGCAAAGAACCACAAGCAGAGGAAGTTGCAAAAGATGAAGATAAATGGGAAGAAAAACTACTGCAGTTGGAGAATCTGACGCTCGAAGAAAGCAAGAAGACGAAAGAAGACAATACTACAAATTACGAAGATGTTTATTTTCCTGACTTATTTGATTGTAATCCTGCATTTATTAATAATAAATACATTGATTTTGCTTACTTGTTCGAGTCTTTTCTTGTTAGTTTGCATCATAACATGTATGACATGAGTATATTTGACATTAACTCAACAAAGAAAATTGCATTTAATCTTGGTACATGTGAAAACCCCAAGGAAATTTGAATTGCAAGTGAGGTTACCTCTGATTAGCGGAAAGAATTGGAGAGAATATTAATAAAATATGCAAAAGTATTCGCCTGGTCCTATGAAGACATGCCAAGAGTAGACATGGGTATCGCCCAGGACATTATACCAACTTATCCGAATATGAGGCCAGTAAAAAAGAAGCTCCGAAGCATGAGGCCATAATGGGCTGAAAAGGTTAGGGAAGAAGTCAAGAAGCAGATAGATGTGGGGTTCTTAGAGGTGGTGTAGTACCCCGAGTGGTTAGCCAATATTGTGCCGGTACCGAAGAAAGATGGAAATGTCAGAATGTGCGTGGATTATAGGGACCTCAACAAAGCTTGCCCAAATGATGATTTTCCCCTACCCCACGTAGACATGTTGGTTGATAGCGCGACTTTATCTATTATGTACTCATTCACGGATGGATTCTCATATAACCAGGTCTTCATGGCCGAAGAAGACAAGCATAAGACTGCCTTCGTCATTGAGTAAGTGACGCGGATCTCACTTGGATGTTTAAGGCCAAGCAAACCCCTCGCAACGGATAGAACCCCAAGCACCGCGAATTTGATTTTGTAGGAACAAAACCCTTCCAAGGCCACAAAGAACTTTTCATTGAGAACCCTTAAGATGATTCCTTGTAGTGTTATGCTAGCACGGAGACGCCACTAAGGTTGCCACGCCTTAGATAAGTCGATTGCATGAAATAAGGGGAATCTCTCCCTTAAGAAATTTTTGGACAAAGCCAAGCTTTCAAGAAGAAGCTAATTTCGAATCATTTTTTTCATTAAGAAAGAAATGTTACAATATATAGTACAATGAAGGAAACCCTAATAGGTGTGAAAATACCATAACACCCTAACTTACTAACTAATGGCTATTTAAAGGCTATGCCCTTAATAGTCATTTAACAACCTAGACAACTTTCCAAGAAAGTCAAAAGTAATAGAAACTTAATCAAAAGCTTTGCCAAGAAATTCAATAAAGGAAAAACAACAAAATCACAAAAATCCAACAAAATAAGTCAACAAAATGTGACAATTGTTCCCAAAATGTCTAAAGTTGTCTCCTTGCACCAAAAGCTCCTAAATTCTGTGGCCTTCATGTAACTAGGCCCAAATTATGTGTCTCAAGCCCATTAAGTCTTGTCTTGGCCGAATTTTTGGTGTCGGACTTGATTCGGCTAGATTCGTCAAAAAGGCACTCGACTTCTAAATTGCTGGTGCGTCAATCTGGTATGATTTAGGTCAAGTGAAATAGCTTTGGACCCACTCCATAGAAGCCCTCATGTGTTGCCATTATGCCTTGAAGTTGTGTGTCACACTTGATCATGGCATTTTGTGCTAGCCCCGCCATTGCGTCTCTGATCTTCTTAGCTCTTTGGCCTGTGATTGGCCCTGATGGCACTTACAAAGGCTCCATCATCTTGCTGGTCGTCACATCTAATGTTCCTTGAGTGGCTGGATTCATGTCAATAGGGTACATATTGTTACAAGGTGATGCCATTTGGACTTAAGAATGCGGGAGCTACTTATCAAAGAATGACCACTATATTATTCCATGACTTGATGCATAAGTAGATTGAGGTATATGTGGATGATATGATGGTTAAATCAGAGACGAGGGCCGGACATATAAAAGCACTGGAGAAATTCCTTCAAAGAGTCAATAAGTACAACCTCCGAATCAACCCCAAGAAATGTGTGTTTGGGGTAACATCAGGAAAGTTGTTATGGCATACGGTAGGAATGGGAGGGATAGAAGTGGACCCTGAAAAGATTAAGGCAATTACTAAGATGCCCGCACCAAAGACAGAAAAGGAAGTTAGAGCTTTTCTCGAGAAAATCCAGTATATCAGTCGATTCATTGCCAAGCTAACATTAGTATGTGAGCCTATCTTCATGCTACTGAGGGAGGACCAGCCTGTGGAATGAAATAGGCAATGTCAAGAAGCTTTTGACAAAATCAAAGAATACTTGGTTAAATCGCCCGTCCTGAAACCTCCAAGGCCGAGCAAACCCTTGGTGTTGTATTTGGACATAGAACCCGAAGCGTTGGGGGCGATGATGGTACAGGCAGATAAGACAGGTATGGAACATGCAGTCTACTACCTCAGTAAGAAGATGCTTCCGTATGAAGCCCCCTATCAAGAGGTGGAAAAGATTTGTTTGGCGGTGATATGGGCTTCCCGAAAGTTGCATCATTACTTCCAATCCTATAAGATACAAGTGGTAGCAAAGGAGAATCCCCTAAAGTAGTTGCCGACGGTACCCTCACTGGTAGGGAAGTTGGGCAGATGGTTGGTGTTGGTGACAGAGTTTGATATAGAATACCTCACCTCTAAGGTAATCAAGTGGCGAGCCGTAGCGGAATTCTTGGCATTGCAACCCATAGAAGAAGATCAGTATAAATTCGAATTCCCATATGAGAAGGTTTAAGCCATAACGGTTCAGGGGTGGAAAATATATTTCGACGGGGCAGTGAATTACAAAGGAGCTGAAATAGGAATTGTGATAGTAACCCCCGAATGAGAAACCCTACCTATGGCCAAAAGGTTGACGTTCGGAGTAACCAACAACATGGCCGAATATGAAGCATGTGTCTTTGGACTGAAAGCACTAATAGCCCTAGGAGCTAGAGACGTAGAAGTTTATGGAGACTCGATGTTGGTAGTTTGACAGATGCGAGGGGAATGGGAATTGAAGGAAGAGCGATTGAGACCCTACCTACTCCATCTCAGGAAGTTGGCATAGGCTATCCCCGACTGTAAATTCCAGCACTTGCCACGAGAAGAAAACCAAATGGCGGAAGCACTAGCCACCCTAGCTAGACCCGGCCACGGTTCCGGTTCCGAACCGGTTGGAACCGGAAGGTTCCGGTTCCGGAACCGAAACCGTGGCCGACCGGTTCGGTTGGGATTCGACCCCAACTCAAACCGGTCGGAATCGGTGGAACCGTACGGTTCCACTGGTTCAACGGTTCCGGTTGGAACCGTAGGGTTCCAACAGGAACCCTCCCCAACGGCTACTAGCTGTTGGGGGGGCAAGGAGCCAACGGCTCCCTGCCCAAATATGAAAAAAAAATTAAAAAATTTTATAAATTAAAATATAAATTACTAATATATCCCTAATAACGGTTATATTTAGGGGTATTTTTGGTATCAAAAAAATTCTAAAACTCTATAAATAGGATTCATTTTTCATTATTTCAACACACCAAATTCTCAACTCTCTCATTTTCTATAATTCTCTTATTCTCAATCTCAATTCAATACAATTCTCTTATAATCTTATTCTCAATCTCAATTCAATTAGTTGTTAATTTGTTATCATTCGCAAATCGCAATTATTCATCTGAGAATATAATGTCAAATATGCCAACCCAAGAGAGCGGTCCTAGTGTCGGTGCACAATCACGGAGAAGAGAAGTTAAGGCTCGGTCCTCAGATATTTTCAAAATTCATTTTCATTTGGAACGCCTAGAAGATGATACACAACGAGCAATTTGCACCTATTGTGGGGTTACCTATAAATTTTCTGGTGGATACGGCAATATGATCAAGCACATGGAAAAACATCTTCCGGTTGAACTTGGCATTGATACGACGCAAACTCAAATGGTCAGGTACGCATCATCTAGTATAGGTACGAGTGTTGTAGATTTATTTAAATATTCTGATGCAAAAAATAGAGAATAATTTGCGAAATTAACTTGTATGGCACATCTTTCTTTAAGCTTTGGTGAAAAACTTCATTTTACTAATTATGTGCATAATGCTTTAAACCCTTATGCATGTAGAATGACTCGAAACACAACAAAACGTCATATTTTTAAATTATATAAAGATGGTAAAATTATTTTAAATGAAATATTTAAATAGATTAAAGGTCGTATTTCTATATGTTCTGATATTTGGAGTGACCATTGGCAAACACACTCATACATGGGTGTGACTTATTCATTGGATTGATGCATCATTTACCATGCAAAAACGACTTATTGCATTTAGAGTTTTTGATGACCAACATACTGCACATAATATTTATAAAATGATGAAGGTAATTTTTGATGAATATGGTTTACTGCACAAAATTTTAACAATTGGATTTGATAATGTATCTGCAAATACTGCATCCATCAATGATTTAAAATCCTTATGTCAACCAAATTTAGGGGGTCAATTTTTTCATATTCGTTGTACATGTCATGTCCTTAACTTATGTGTTCAAGACATTCTAAAATTATTATCACCTTTCCTTGATCCAATTAAAACGGCACTTAACTGTATTTGGTCATATTCTCAAGTTAGGAGAGAATGGACGAAGTTTTGTAAAATAAATGGTATTAAACTGATGAAATTTTCAAGAGATGTTCCAACACGTTGGAATTCAACTTATTTTCTTTTATGTCAAGCATTTCAATACAAAGATGCATTATGTAGTTTTTTTTTTTCTCAACATGTTCAAAATATCACACTTTAATGACGCTACTTTAATTTTTAGCGGTGTTTATTATCCTACATCACATTTATTTGTTCTTGAAAGTTTGAATATTGTTAGTACTTTGGATGAACATGCTGAAAGTAGCGATCCTAATGATTATGTTTTGTTCGAAGCCATTACTGCTATGAAGGTAAAATGGTTGCATTATTTTAGAGAAATTCCTTTACTTTATCTTATTGCTGCTGTTTTTGATCTTAGATTTAAATTAGAAGGTTTGAATGATGCTTTACAAGCTTACTATGGTTATTAGGAATATTAGCTGAAATTGATATTACAAGAATAATGACGAAATTAAGAAATGATTTAATTGATTTATTTAATGATTATATTGTAAGATATAACTTAAGAACATTAGGTGAATCTAGTAGTAGCAAACCGGTAATTCAAACAAGACTTAGCGCAGGAGATCGTTGGTTATTACAACGAAATAAAAAAGCTAGGGATACGACAACTAATAACCCCGAATTAGATAATTATTATCTACAAATTTTGAGTTTTCTACTGAAAGTTTAGTTAGTAAAAATTTTAAAATCCTTGAATGGTGGAACCGACATCAAAATATATATCATGTTTTATCAATTATTGCTAAAGAGATATTGGCAGCACCTATTTCCACCGTTGCGGTTGAGCAAGCCTTCAGCTTGGGAGGCAATATATTGGAAGCTAGGCGATCTTCATTACATCCAAGCACTCTAGAAGCAACAGCTTGTGTGGATTATTGGACTCGAGCTGATCTGAGACAACAAGAAGATGCCCCCGATGATTTTGAAGATTTGTTCGATAATGCATCTGCAAGTGCAACAACAAGTGCAAGCGGAATCGGAGGCGAAGGATCAACTGATAATGATGATTGATAATCGTAAAATTGTAATTTACAAAGGGGATATGTCTTAAAATTGTAATGGAACTACGTGAGTTTTAATTCATCTCACCATTGGAGGATACGTAGACAACTTAAATTTTTAAAAATTTAAGCTCAAGCTCTTCAATGTAATAATTTTATTTATTTATAAAATTAATCTCATTTATTTTAATTAATTTTCAAAATTTTTTAAAAAAAGGTTTGGAACCAAACCGGAACCGGAACCGAACCGGTCAGTTCCGGTTCGGTTCAAGGTTCCGGTTCCACTTAAGTGTGGAACCGGAAACCGGCCGGTTTGGTTCGGTTCCAAACCGGAACTGAACCGCCGGCCGGGTCTAACCCTAGCTGCAACTTGGGAAATCCCGGAAAAACTTGTAATAAGACCTCTTGTGCTGACAATAGCTAGCAGACCCAATTTTGAGATAGGGAGAATCTTGGAAGTAGAAGTCGACGACGGGAAGCCATGGTACTATGACATTCTACAGTATCTAGAACATAGGGAATTCCCAGAATGAGCCGGCAAGAAAGACATAATATCCATTCAGAAATTGGCTTTCCAGTATGTGAGTTTGATGGGAGAGATATACAAGAGACAAGCCAATGGCGTCCAGCTGAGATGTTTAAGAAAAAGAGAGGCTTAGAAGGTGATGGAAAAGGTGCACGCTGGAGTATGTAGACCGCACATGAATGGATTGAATTTGTCTCGCAAGATAGTGAGACAGGGATTTTACTGGTCGACCATGGAAGCTGACTGCGCAAAGCTGGTGAAGCACTGTCACGATTGACAGACACACGGCAACTTGAACCATCTACCGCCTACGAAATTACATGGACTGCTAGAACCATGGCCTTTCTCAGCGTGAGGTATTGACATGATTGGAGAAATCAGGCCACATGCATCAAATGGACACCGCTTCATAATAGTGGCGGTAGACTATTTTTCGAAATGGGTGGAGGGCGAGCCATTCTGTAATGTTACGGCGAAGTAGATGGCCAAGTTCATAGCCCATAATATAGTATGTCGATACGGAATGCCACATCACATAGTGACGGACAATGGAGTCCAATTTCAGGGAGAAACAAATGTGATGTTGCAGAAGCACATGATAGGGCATCACAAATCATCACCTTACACGCCACAGGCTAATGGGGTGGTGGAGGCGGCCAACAAAACCATAAATAAAATACTAGCTAAGATGACAGAAAGTTATAAAGATTGGGCTGACAAACTGCCGTATGCCCTGTGGGGGTATAGAACTTCGATGAGAATGGCAACGAGAGCCACACCCTATGCTTTGGTTTACGGGATGGAGGCAGTGTTACCAGTGGAAGTAGAGATACAGTCAATGCGGGTACTAGCATAGGCAGGATTACCTGAGCGGGAATGGGCCTCGTAGAGGTTCGAACAGCTAGCATTACTGGATGAGAAGAGGATAAAGGTCTTGTACCACATGCAGCTATACCAGAAAAGGTTGGCCAGGGCGTTCAACAAGAAGGTGCGTCCCACCAAGATCAGAGAAGATGATCTAGTGCTCAAGCAGTCGAAGCCACTGATAATGGACCCAAGGGAAAAGTTCAGGCCCAATTGGGAAGGGCCCTACCTAGTCAAAAGGGTGATGGGGAATGGGGCAGTGAGACTGTCAGATTTGGAAGGGAACGAGTTCACCAAGCCCATCAATGTGGACAGGCTGAAGTAATACTTTGCAAAAAAAAAAGGCTCGTTGGGTTGAAAATCCGCAAAGGACAGCCAGAGCAAAATATAGAGCATGAGTGAGCAAGAAAAATGGTTAATTGTAAAATCTGTGAGGCACAGTTAGCGACAGAGGTATCCTCGCAATGCAGTTCATTATTTCCTATACATGTACTAAGAAGTAATGCAAACGCCTTTATTGAAACAAATGTTCAAGATGTTCATAGATTGCATGAATCCCAGCTAACCGGGAAAGATTAGAGTCAAGTAATTACAAATCACGTCTTTTGTTTCTTAGATGTCGAACCAAGGTCAGTAGATCTAGGAGAATGATTCCAAGAATAGAGAGGAACCTCGGGAATGAGGATGAGCAACTCCAAGAATGGAGAACAACCTCAGGAATGAGGACGAACAAAGAGCCTCGAGAATGAGGACAGATCTGGAAAAAAAAATTTAGCTCACTGAGTTGAAAACCTGAAAAGGCGACTCAGGCAAGATATAGAGCAATCCGCTAAGTTGAAAATCCGAAAGGACAGCTTAGGCAAAAGATAGAACGAACCTGCAAAACAAGGGGACTCCTAAGAAACCGGCTTATAGGATGGTGCTTTATCCTGTCTAAACCATGAAGCGTCTCGGCCAAGATAACGGAGGATGGATCATGACCACATCGGATTCCCTCGATGATGTGAAATAAACGATAGTCGCCTCTAAGAGGTATTGGGCCAAGATACAACATAAGACTACACTCCTCCATAGACGAGACCCTACCTCCATCCTAGAAGATACACGTAAAAGGACCTGTAACTCAATGGACGAAGCACAAGGCGGTACCTTTTCCGCATCCTCAATACAGCAAAGGAAAGCTTCCGAAATCAGAAGACATGATTTTCAGTATTCGAGAAGGGTAGTAAGAGAAAAATACAAGCCGAGAATGGCAGCAAACTCCTCGGGGAGAGGGCATATTTCGAAATCTGGGAATCGAAAGACATGATTTTCAGTATCCCAAAAGGATAAGGCCACTTTCAAAAAAGGCGCAGGTAGCGGAGAGCAGAAAGCTGAGCCAAGTCTGGGGATGACCAGTCTACCACCCCGCGAATAAGGGACACAACGGGATCTTGAGCCATGGGACCAAATAGAACTGAGCAATCACCGGAGGAGAATTGGCAGAAGGAAACTGTAAGCAGGCCAAGGGGGCGACCAAAGCTTTTTATAGGCAAAGGGCACCAAAGGCCAAAAGGGATGAAGAAAACCCTCTAGCACAATGAAGGCCTAACCAAAGATGACATCAAGCCAATAGGACAAATAAACCGCATCGGACAAATAAACCACATGTCGCATACGCATAATTTTTGTTTTGTGTTCGTAGGCTTTGAAGAAAAAGAAAAGCGGTGAGGACGAAGAACTCCGAGAATGGAGAACAACCTCGAGAATGAGGACGACCAAAGAGCATCGAGAATGAGGATGGGTCAGGGGTCGAAGTGCCTCACCACCATCAATTTGATAGTTCAGGAATGAATCATAGGGTCAAGGCCCACATTATCAACAGTTTGGAAATGAATCCAAGAGGTCGAAACACCTAATCATCATGAAAAAAAATTCCCCAGTGGATCGAAAGGTCACGCAAATGGACTAAAATGCCATCATCCAGCACGGTTTGGGAATGAATCCCAGGGGTCGAAGCACCTCGCCGTCAGTTCGAGAATGAATCCCAGAGATCGAAGCATCTCACACCAAGCACGGTTCAGGAATGAAACCCATGGGTCGAAGCACCTCGCCATCAGTTCAGGAATGAATCCCAGAGATCGAAGCATCTCACACCCAGTATGGTTCTGGAATGAATCATAGGGGTCGAAGCAGCTCGCCATCAACTCAACTTAGTTCGGGAATGAATCCCAGAGATCAAAACATCTCACACCCAGCACGGTTCGGGAATGAAACCTAGGGGTCGAAGCACCTCGCCATCAGTTCGGGAATGAATCCCAGAGATCGAAGCATCTCACACCCAGCACGGTTCGAGAATGAAACCCAGGGGTCGACGCACCTCGTTGTCAGTTCGGGAATGAATCCCAGAGATCGAAGCATCTCACGCCCAGTACGATTCGGGAATGAAACCCATGGGTCGAAGCACCTCGCCGTCAGTCCGGGAATGAATCCTAGAGATCGAAACATCTCACACCCAGCATGGTTCGGGAATGAATCCCAAGGGTTGAAGCACCTCGCCATCAACTCAACTTAGTTCGAGAATGAATTCCATAAACCGAAGCATCTCACACCCATCATGGTTCGAGAATGAATCCAAGGAGTCGAAGCACCTCCCCATCAACTCAACTCAGTTCGGGAATGAATCCCAGAGATCGAAGCATCTCACACCCAGCATTGTTCGGGAATGAATCCTAGGGGTCGAAGCACATCGCCATCAACTCAACTTTATTCGGGAATGAATCCCAGAGATCGAAGTATCTCACACCCAGCATGGTTCAGGAATAAATCCTAGGGGTCGAAGCACCTCACCATCAACTCAACTCAGTTCGGGAATGAATCCCAGAGATCAAAGCATCTCACACCCAGTAAAGTTTGGGAGTAAAGCTCAGTGGTCGAAGCACCTCGCCATCAACTCAACTCAATTCGGGAATGAATCCCAAAGATCGAAGCATCTCACACTCAGTACAGTTCGGGAATGAATCCCAGAGATCGAAGCATCTCACACCCGGTATGGTTCGGGAATGAATCCCATAGGTCGAAGCACCTCGCCATCAACTCAACTCCGATCAGGAATAAATCACAGAGATCAAAGCATCTCGCAAAAGTAGCGAAACGACAGGTAAGTCCGGCAACGGTCGACGAACTAGGTAAGTAAAAATGCATGCATGACTTTGATAGGGTTGTCACTGTCACACACTGCACAAGCCCCATCAAAGTGGGGGCGACTGTAGACACTGCATTTTTGTATGAGCCCAATGATGAGCGTCGTATGGAGGCTCTACCTAAAACGTTGCGGAAGTTGCGAAAAAATGAATGCCGGAAGGAAGGAAAACCTCCAAAATTAGCACCTCATCAGATTCGAACTCACTAGCCAGTCTCGAATTCACTCAGTCAGCCTCTGCTTTAAACCTACTTCGGACCTCCCATACAGCCCACGCAATCGGCCCATGCAATCCATCCACACGCCCAAAACCCCATGCAATCGACCCACACACTCAAATCCCCTCATCAACATTTTCCAATTTAACAAGATTTGAAATCCCCTTCTTGCCAAACTTAACGAAGATTTGAAATCTCATCCTTACCAATTAACAAGATTTGAGATATCCTCATCACCAAATTTATGAGATTATATTCCCAAAATAATTTGATAATATTTTCGCCCAAATAAACATGAGTTGTTTCCCAATTTGAAGATCCCTTCAAATCACTATAAAGAGAAGCTATTTTTCCTCTTCTTTGGACGGCAATTTGAAAGAGAATAGCAATACCGAAAACAACCAGCCATCACCAGAAAAATCAACCAGCAAAACAACACCAAATCACTAAAAAAACACCATCCAAAATAACCGAAAAAACCATAGAGCATCACCGAAAAATAGAGGAACAATCACCAGAAAAATCACCCAAAAACAACCGAAAGAGCAGCCAAAAACAACCAAAAACAGCAGCAAAAAAAAAAACCAAAAACATCAGCCAAAAAACAACCAAAAACAGTAGCCAAACAACAACAAAAAAATAACAGTAAAAAACAGCAGCAAAAAACAACCAAAAACAGTAGCCAAACAACAACAACAAAATAACAGTAAAAAACAGCAGCAAAAAACAATCAAAAACATCAACCAAAAACAACAGCAAAAAACAACCAAAAATAGCAGCCAAAAACAACAAAAAATAGCAGCCAAAAGCAACCAGAAAACAACAAAACAACAACCAGAAAATAGCAAAACAACAGCCAAAAACAACCAGAAATAGCAATCAGAAAATAGCAAAATAGCAACCAGAAAACAGCAAAACAACAACCAGAAACAGGAAACCAACATACCGGCGATCCTTCCGGCGACGGCCTAACGCACTTCCGAGAAAGCAACTTAAAAGGTAAGACCTGAAGGCACCCTTACCACATTTATTTTCATAGTTCTG